>MU751650.1:66019-77954 GCA_026770625.1 Nicotiana glauca
ACTATGAGCCACCGCTGACCGCCCGCCGGAAATCGCCCACGGCGACGATCAGTCGCCAAACCTTACCAAAAATACACTATATGTTCTCCATAACCTCCCCATATTCAATCCATCCACAGCTTCCCTCAAAACCCACCCGAGCTTTTCGAATATCCAAAAAACCGACAGTCCCTCCGCCGCGTCTGGTGGCATCACCTCCGATGGCAACCAAATTAACACCCTAACCTTGCCTCCACCTCCTCATTCCAAATATCCAAATACCTTCCTTCGAATCTGCTTAGAATCCATCGGATATTGTTTTGACCACATGAACCCTAGCGTCACCACAAAATTCCCCGGTGGCGACGCCATCTCCAATCAGTCCCAAATTAACACTATAGGATCACTTTCCAACCCTATTCTATAATCTCCAATAATTTTCCCTTGAAAACTCCTCGAATCTTAAAATCCCCAATCCAGGTCCTAAGATGATAGACCTAAGTTTGAGATTGATGGCGATTATGCCAATTTTAGAGCCGATTTTGTCACTTAATAATGCTATTCACTTGTTCTGACAAAGAACAAGTGATTAACATTATTTTGTGTCGAAATCGGAATGTCAAATCAAGTCCGAGTCAAAATTTGGTGAGTTTCTTTTTCTTTCATTTCATTTCTTTTTTATCTTTCCTTTCCATTCTTGTATATTCATTTTATGTGTTCATATACATTTCCTCTGCTTTGTCACTTTTCTTCTATTTAGTTGAATCAATATTTGAATAAGAGTTTTAGATTAATTGAGTGTTATCATTTTTGCTATTTGTTTAACTAGAAATGCACAGGGTCTATTTTTTGGTTTGGCTAGTCCGAGTCAATAGGAATGCTCAGTTTTTTATTATCCTTGTTTGATTGTAATCGTTTAGTAAGTTGAATTAGATCATCTTTGTTTGATAGCTTAATAATTTTGTTGGACTGGAATGGGTCATTCAGACCCTTTCAATTTGAGTCAAATGGACTTCAGATTCTACTTGAACCTTTGAGGTTCAGGAGAGGACAGTCCAGGGATGTTAAGGTCGCTGTCTGATTATCCATTGGGTCAAATTGACCCATATTTTTGGTCTGTTCTCAGAATTAGTTTGAGGGAATAATCCACCAAGGTGTGAGGGAATTTCAGGGGGTATTTTGGGGAATTAGATTACATGAATAATTGATTAAGGGTTACTGAATACTTAAAGTCTGTTAGTGGACTGAATGGAGACAGTTATAAGTGGAATTGAAAAGATAATAGACAATTATTAATGGGGAATGCACTGGCTGATTTTAGGGGATTGAAATGTGCATTACTAATTAAATGAGAAGGCACTAGGGTAGTGGGATAATTAAAAACTGAAAAGATAAGTTGTTAGTGGCAAATACACTAATGGAATGCCCACTTTAGAGAGCTGGAAATCAGAATAAAAGGGAGGCAGAACACAAGTGAAAAAAAAAGAGACATTGAATACATTCTGGAAAAAAAAATTAGACACCTACTAAAGACATTCTAAAAAAGCTGAGAGAACTTTGAACACAAGGGGAGATCGAAAACAGATTTTTAAACACTCTGAAAACTGGACAACCTGAAAACACCTTAGAGTTTGAGGAATTAGACACACTGAAATATAGAAAACACTCTGGATTTCTGATTTCGTTTGTTTCAGTTTGGTTTGTTGTTCGATTGGGTTTAGTTTCGAATTGTTTCAAATCAGTTTTCTGGGTTCTATTGTTGCTATATTGGTTGATCTATTACTGGATTTTGAACTCATTCTTGGGTTGCTGCTGTCTGTTATCTCAATTGTTGATCTCTCCTTCTTCTTGATTTCCAATCCCAGGTACACGCTTGAATTCATACTGATGTAGCCTCAAATTGGAATGAAATGAAATCATCTTTCCATATCTATGTTCGTTGGGATGCTTATAGTTGTAGTCTATGCAAATTATGTGTAGTTATATAGTTTGAGTTAGCTTGTTTGTATTATACCTGTTTAATTGGGACTACTTCTAGACTGTTAGGACTGTTTGATTCGTATGGACTATACGGGACTGTATAGACCGTACCTTTCAGGTTCGTGAGAGTTAACATTTGATTCATTTTTAGTAGTTATAAAAATAGGTTCGAATGGTTTTGTGTTTCAACCTGCTATTCAGTAGTTCTGTTATGAAATCGTGAGTTACTTGAGTGATTAATAGTTTGAAGTAACCCAAAAATAGTGTTAAATCGGTTCATATATATAGTGTTAAACGAAGTCACATAATCAAGCTGCTTTTATTGTCAAATTTGAATCATGTTTCCAGTTTAATTGTTACCTTTAGTAATATTTAGTAATTCACCAGTAGATAAAGAAATAAAGAAATCTGAGCTTTAGAATTAAAAATCAAATCTTATCGAATTATGTATCAAATTGCTTTCCTTGGATTTTAATGAGATGATTAGGTTCAATAAGGTTTGAAATTCCTTGCATAACAGTTTGAGATGAAAATCAGTACCAGTTTTATTTTCCAATTGAATGTTAGACTAGGCATCGATTTGAATGAATGATACTTGCCCATTGTTAAAACTGATTGATAACTTTAGGCCCACAGGCGTCCGTTTGAAGCCCTATTTGAATTTAATTGTGTTCTACTCTTACTGGGCTAAGTTTGAGGCCTAAAGGAATTGTTGAATGAGAATCATGGACCCAGGTAAAATGGTGCTTAAACAATAATAATTAGTTAAGGCTTTTCTTTATTAGTAGGGACAAATTAAGTAGAAAATTATAGATTGCTTTAGGTCTGCATTTTAAGTGATAAATGAGATGAGCCTCGCCAAATAAAACGCATAATTTTGTGGCCCTCTTTAATTAGTTCTTTAAAATATTTAGAACTCGAAATGTGCCATTTAGCGTACTTCCATGGCCTCCTGCAAAGTTAACAACGCGCAGTTGCTCTAGGCGCGTTATTTAATAATTTTACCTTCTTAAATACGGGTGTGCATTTCATGCGACCCAAATCCAAATCCCAAAATGTTGAATAAAAATGTGTCAAGGATCCGGGTGCATTTCATGTGACGAGATCCGAAAACATGTTTTTAAACAACATTCATTTTCTTAAAATTGACTTAAAGCGGTAAATAATTCTAAAATTGCACTATAGGTTTTAACATGTATTAAAATCAGATTTTAGCCAAATATAGCAGTTGAGCGACCGTGCTAGTACCACAGAATTCGGGAATGCCTAACCCTTCTCCCGGGTTAATAGAATTCCTTACCCGGATTTCTGATTCACGGACAGTAATACAGAGTCAAACCCTTTCCTCGATTCGGGATTCAAACCGGTGACTTGGGACACCATAAATCTCCCAAGTGGTGACTCTGAATCTTTTAATAAAAAAGAATCTCATTTTGATTGTGCTTTAATTGGAAAAAAACTCCCTTTATTATATCCCTTTCGGGGGTATAGTAGCAAAAAAGGAGGTGTGACAGCTCTGGCGAGTCTGCTGGGCAAGGAACCCACAACTTCTGGTTCAGGGTTTAAGAACTCAAGCTTAGAATAATTGTTATATTCGGCTTTATCTGATTTTTCTACATGTTTCATGCTTAAAGTTCTAAGTGCTTTACCGCTTTGATACTATCTGAACTGTATATAAACTGTGTGGAAACCCTTCTCTTCTCACCTCCGGGGATGTGCTTACTGGTTGAGACTCCTTATTCTGTTAGTGCCATACCCTGAAATAAGAAGAGGCCGAATAAGTTACAAAACTGGACGATCTTGCGGGTCCCCGGTATGTAGCCCCCTCCTCGACTCGAGTTATCCGCTCGGGTACACTCTTTAGAACTCATGCCCAGGTTTTGAACCGAGAATAACTTGACTTCATGCCAGATCCCTAGTAGGAACGCTTATTTACATCATGCTGCATTGGACTTAGGGGACTCAACGCAGGGGTTGGGTCCGTCTAGGACAGGTAACCTGAAATGAAAAGACCATCCAGATGCATCTTACGTGCATTTATTTGTCTCGGACTTCCATGCTGACCGGTTTTGGAGTGTTTGGGAAAATTGAAAAAGAGAGAAACAGCAGTGTGGAAATCTAATTATCTACTTTTAGAAAAATAACCAATATCAAAATAGTGTCGAAACTCTGCCGAATGTTTCAAAAAAAAAAGGGAAAAGAAAATTTATTTTCAAAAAATGGTTTGTTTTGTTGGTTGAGAAAAAGAAAAACTAAAGAGTTTTATTTTCAAATAGCTTGTTAAAAAAAATACAAAAGGAGTATTGTCTTCTGAAATAGTGTATTTGTCAATAAAAAAGAGTCTTGTTTCAGAATATAAGTAATTTTTTTGGCAGAACTACGTAAGTTTGATTCTCACCGGATGTGGGTTACCTAGGCAACCCATATCGGGTTCAACTATTCGGAACAATTGTAAAAAAAATTAAAAAAAATTAGGATAAATAAATATCGTTGTTTTACCGTGAGTTGGGTGACGCCATTCTTGTCATAAATAAGTCGAATGTCCCTAAAAGGGCACCGGAAGGCCGTTTTGCAAGAACAGCCACCTTGGGTCATTTTCAACGGTTAGCAGGCGCAGCCTTAAAATCTTTTTCACGAAGTGTGAAAGGCCGTATTCGCAAACCCGACTGTTTGTTTTAAATTGAAAATTTGAACAAAATAGTGTCATCTTTTTAGTTCAAAATAAGTGATTAAATCACCTTAATAAATGTGCAGGATGAGCACGATTCAAAATGAACCTTTTTCAATCATAACTAAAATCCCTCTGGAATTGCGCCTATGGTGGAACGATCTGGGTAAAGAAGGACAAGTCGAGGTCAAAAAGTATTTGAAAGGTCTTACTGGTTTGTTAGAGATTGTGCCTCGGGGAGACATCATCAGAGCGTTGGTCACCTGCTGGGACCCGGCACACAACGTCTTCCATTTCTCAGACTTTGAACTCACCCTGATCTTGGAGGAAATAGCCGGGTACATCAAATATGATGAGGTGCCTTTAAGACAAAAATACCCGGTTGCCCCGAGATTGTAGCTGTGCACCGGTTCTTAGACTCCCTGAAGATAATCAGGACGGTCCACAACCCGAATTTGGCAAAAGTCTTTTGTACTCCACACTTTTTAAACAACAGATATGGCCACATAGGTGGACTCAATAACCGAGAAAGCAAGATATGTAGCAAAGGAAACCAATAAAAATAGGAGGAACATAGACGTTTTGCTTTTATGGTGGTCTTTTTGGGGCTCCTGGTATTCCCAAGGAAAGATAGAAACATTGATATAAAAATAACTGGGGTCATCAATACTTTAATGACTCAAGCCAAAAGCACTCTTGCGCCCATGAGAGTGGCTGATACCTTCCGCGCTCTTAAAGTCTGCAAAGCGGGAGGGAACTTCTTCGAAGGGTGCAATCTATTATTGCAAATATGGATGACTGAACGCCTGTGCCATCGTCCTCAATTCCTGAGTTATGGTTTATCTGAGAAAACCTACATAGGGGAGTTTTACACGAGAATCGATGGGGTCAGTTTGCCTAAAGGAGTAACAACATGGACATCATACGTTCGGACTCTCACTGCCAGTCAGATACAGTGGATGCTTGGATGGTTACCCGTCAATGAAATCATATATATATCAGTGGCTAGATCACATTTTCTCTTGATGGGACTTAAGAGCATCCAGCCTTACGCTCCATATCGGGTTTTGAGACAACTTGGGAGAGGCCAAATAGTGCCACGAGAGGAGGATCTTAGTGCTCAAGTAATTGAGATTAGCCCTGATGGACAGTTTTCCGAAGAAAGAGTCCGCCATATCTGGAATGAATGTCAATGCTTAAAAGCAAATACTTGCGTGCAGGATCGGGCAAAGGCGAAGTGTCGCCGGAATACCTTGCTTGGTATAGGAGATAACTTGAGCACGAGAGGCCAGCTAAAAGACCACGCTGCCAGGACTTTGTTGAATCATCACAGGAATAGTGGAGTTGGTTAGAAAAAGAAAGGGAATACAGGGCCCGCATAGGAGCATTGGAAAAACAGGTCCAGGATCTCCGGTTTGAAAATAGTTTGCAAGCTGCCGCAGATGAGGGGGAAAAAAAGAAGTTAGTCCAAGAAAATGAGGACCTTAAAGTTAAGATCCGAAAACTAAGAATAGCTGGAAAGAAACTAGAAAGAAGCCGGGCTGACCAAAATTGCATAAATGAACTAAAATAGAAAGCCCGTAAATGCCAGAAAGATTTGGAAAAATCTGAAGCTAGCTTAACAAGGATACGATCCAGATGGGCAAGAGGTACAGAAGAGCGGGCACAGCGTATGCGGCAGATGAAGAGGGACTACGAGGGGAGTATCACTATCCTGAGAGAAACAATATCCACTCTCAAAGATAGGATATTCAGGCAAACTAGGGATTTCAGAGCGGATAGGAAACACTGATATGACCTGATGGCGCGGATGGAGGAACAGATGCACAAATTCCAAGATCAACTCTTTTGCAATTCTCAAGTGCTGGGAGCACAGAGTCAACAGATAGAGCAGCTGCTTCTGGAAAGAGACAGAATCAGGGAAAGAATTGAAGATATCGGGCACTACATCACCAGGAAGTGCCGAGCATGCGAGGATATGACTCGTACCACCTTCTTTGCTGCGATAATGATTTTTGTCTGCTAGATTATGGGAGAACTAAAAAGGCTGCAAAGGGATCTTGCACAAAGGTCTACAGCAAGGCCGAATGATGCCTCGCAGACCCCATTAAATTTTAGAGTGTTGGAATGATGTTTTGAGTCTATATTTTTTGGGTTTTGAAGGTCTGATTTTGAGTCGAGGTGTTATAGTTCTGAGTGTGTTTTGAGTCAAGTATTTTCACTTATTCAGAGTCAGTTGTTTGAGTTTTGAGTGTTTTGAATCATGTTGTAATCAAAGAAGTTGTTAATGAAAAATCCCGAAATTTTGTTACATCCTTATTTGCAAGAACTACGCACGGTCTGATTCATGCGGGGTCATGATACTTAGGCAATCCACATAAGATTCGACCACCATCAAAACCAAAAAAAAAGAATAAAAGAAATTTGAGAGGCGCTAAAAGAGGGGCACAACTATTAAAAGCCAAAATGACGCATGCAATCGAAGCGAATGTCATGATAGAAATGGTTAAACTGTCTAGGTGCATTGCATCCCAACGTGTGATTACCTATATGTTAAACTCTAAAAACTAACAAGTTTGTTGTCCTTATAGAAATTTCAAGCAGTTAGTTTACTTAGAGCGTACTGGCACAATACCACTATCAGACCAGATTAAAGGGACCGATACCGGTAATAATGTCTAGGCCTGATAGAGAAGGAAACATTGATGTAGAAGAGGTAGATGTACCAGCAATGAAAGAAGAGGTGAACAAATTAAAACAGCAGATGGCTGAGATGTACCAAGCTTGGACAAGTGGTCAGTCGGCACCAGCCTATCCTGCTAACCCCACTTTTCTCCCAATACCCGCACAGTCTCCAGAACAGCTTGTTTCGGACTTATCACCTATCTTTCCTACATATCAACCGCACCAACAACCACCTCCCGGACACCCCCAATGCCAAAAACAAATCCATACCCTCCACCACCAATTACCCCTGTTTTCATGGCACCTCCACCAGCCACACTCCACAGGTCCTCCAGCGAGCCTGTGTTCCAAACTCAAGAGCATCAGTATTACCCTCCTGAACTCACCTTTAAAGAACCTGAACCATACGCTTTCCCTCTTTAGCTTGACAACCCGGCAGAACCCAAAAAGTAAAACAAGAATCCAGAGCAAGAAGAAATGTTTCGAAAAGTAAAAAGCCTAGAGCAATATTTCCGGAATATGCAGGGTCTGGGTGGTCAAGTCAGTGTGGCATATAAGGATTTTTGTTTGTTTCCAAATGTTCAGCTGCCAGCCGGATTTAAGATGCCTAAGTTCGATCTGTACGACGGACATGGTGACCCCGTGGCACATTTGCGAGGATTTTGCAGCAAGATGAGAGGGGCAGGCGGAAAAGATGACTTGCTGATGGCATACTTCAGCCATAGTTTTTGAGCGGGTCTACATTGGAATGGTATACATGATAGGACCATGGTAGATGGTACACCTGGGATGACTTGGCACAAGCATTCGCCGGCCACTTCCAGTACAATCTACAAATCATTCCAGATCGTCTATCATTGATAAAACTAGAGAAAAAGCCCGGAAAGAGCTTTAGGGAATACGGTTTCTGTTGGAGGAACAAGCCACAAGGATCGACCCTCCAATGAAAGAAGGAGAGATGGTTGACTACTTTTTGCAACCTTTGGAGCCAACCTATTTTGGTAACTTGGTGACGGCAATTGGAAAATCTTTCAATGAGGTTGTGAAAATGGGTGGCATGATCGAGGAAGGACTCAAGTCTAACAAAATCATGAGTTACTCGGCAATCAAAGCAACCACTCAAGCTATCCAGAGCGGCACTGGGGTGTGCTCGGGAAGAAGAAGTAAGAAGATGTGGCAACGGTTGAGTCTAGAGCCCTGTTCGGATTTAGAGGCCCGTCCTTCTACTATAACCAACCCCGACCCCACCAACAAAATTACTCCCACACTCCATATGGCCATCCACAGCATTAATACCCACCACTAGATCCTCACTTTTCCATCCACCATGCTCAGACATATGTTCAACCTCCCGTCCACGCACCATGGCATGCATCGGCCCCACAAAATAACTACCCACCTTCGAGATCTTACAGAAACCCTTTTGGTAATGGTTTCCGTCTGAACCAAGCCTTCAAAAATGAGAGGGCACAAAAGCAAAAGACTTCCACTCCACTGGGAGTGTCTTACACCAGTCTGTTCCACCGACTGAGGCAGCTGGGATTATTGAATCCGGTCGAGGCTAAACTGCCAAACCCCCTCCGAGAAATCTTGATCACTCAGTATGTTGTGAATATTGTTTGGGAGCCCCTGGACATGAAACGAAGAAATGTTGGCGGTTGAAAATAGCTATTCAGGAGCTTATCGACACTCGTCGGATTGAGTGCAAACCCCAGAAGGACCCAACATCAACCAGAATCCACTCCCAGCCCATCATGAGACCAATATGATTGAGTTGGTACAAATAGAAGGAGGGTCTAAAAAACCCTCTCAAACCATAATGATGATCAGGTCAAGTGAAGGCAGGTTGGCAAAGGAATCAACTAGCAAAACGCTGTTGGTCAGTGAGAAGGAAACAAACAGTAAACCAGTGGTGGTGGTTCAGAAGGAGTCTCCAAACAAAGTAATAGTAAAAGGAGGAGAGACAAAGGTGGTCGTGCCAGGAGCAATAAGCAGACTGGTTCTAATTGTGGAAAGTGCTTGCATAGATCCAGTCATCATCAAGCAGTGGTCCAATTGCCGATAGTTAACAAGAAAGCCATCCCGTGGAATTATGACCGGGTAACAGTGACCTATAAGGGAAAGGAGTTCAAGGAAGAAGTTTGTGAGGTCCAAGGGCTAACTCGCTCGAGAAGGTGTTTTGCTCCCGCGGAATTGAGAAAAGCCAATCCAGCGGCAGTAAAGAAGCCAGTGACCGATGAAGAAGCAGAAGAGTTCTTAAAGAAAATGAAGTTGCAAGATAATTCAATCATAGATCAGCTAAAGAAGAAGCCGGCTCAAATCTCTTTACTTTCATTATTGATCCATTCTGATGAACATCAGCAGACATTGATGAAAATCCTGAATGAGGCCCATGTACCTGACAAGATCTCCGTCAATAATTTGGAAAAGATCGCAAATAGGATATTTGAGGTAAACAGGGTTACCTTTGTCGATGATGAGTTACCCGAAGAAGGTACCGAGCATAATAGCGCCAACTATCTTACAGTTAAATGTGAGGAATCTGTGGTTACCCGAGCTTTGGTTGACAATGGGTCTAGTGCGAACATTTGTCCTGTCTCTACATTAAACAAATTGAAACTGGATAGCAACAGAATTCACAAGAACAGCATTTGCGTTCGGGGGTTCGACGGCGGGGGCAAAGAATCGGTCGGTGATATAGTGCTGGACTTGACAATTGGGCCTGTGGAATTCACCATGGAATTCCAAGTGTTAGATATGGCAGTTTCCTACTTTTTGTTGGGACGACCCTGGATTCATGCTACAAAGGTGGTTTCGTCTACCCTGCATCAAGTGGTTAATTTTGAGTGGGACCAACAAGAGATTGTGATTCATGGTGAGGATAATTTGTGCTCCCAGAGCGACACCATTGTGCCCTTCGTGGAGGTAGAGGATGGTGTCGGGCCATGGGTATACCAATTTTGTGACACATTATCTTTCGAGAAAATTTCGGAGGGGGAACATATTCCGAATGCAAAGATAACCTCCGCATACATCATGGTAGCCTGTGAAATGTTAGGACACGGCTTCGTGCCCGGTAAAGGCTTGGGTGCATCTCTTCAAGGTATTGTATAGCTGGTAACCTTACCAAAAAATGTGGGTACCTTCGGTTTGGGGTTTAAACCTATAGTTGCCGACATCCGAAGAGCTAAGAAGATGAAGCAAAAGGCATGGGTCCTTCCAAAGCCAATCCCGTGCCTGTCCAGATCTTTCATCAGGCCTAGTATTAGAAAGCAGCTGGCCTCAAAAGTTCCTGGGTCATTGATTGGTGTGGACGGAGATTTGAATAAAGGTTTTGAAAGGCTATTCGTTGAGAATAACATGGTAGAAGCCGGGGAGGAGTCCAACAAGGCAGATGTGCAGTTCGTGGGACCAAAGGCAAGAATCAATAATTAGAATGCCATTCCTTTTCCCACTCGGAGGGAGTCTTGGTAGTTGGCTCTGATTTTCCTTCATGTTTGTCTGGATTATACCAGGATTGTAATCCAAATTTCTTTTATTTTATGTTCGTCAAAACGTGCAAAACCTTGTTATCCCGTACTTCAATAAAATGAAAGTTTTTTCTTCATTCCTTATTTTATTTTAATTTTGTTTTCATCTTTATTTTCTGTACAGTTCACTTTATATTGATCCTAATAATATGGCATGCATAAGGAATCCTCAAACCAGTCTAGAAAATCAATCTAACTCCGAAATGATAGTGTAAGAAGTAGATTATGAGTCGGAATACGACGAGGATGAAGCCTTCGAAGAGATTAGTAGGGAGCTAAGTCAATTTGAAGAAAAACTTAGACCCAACTTAAATGACACGGAAGTTGTCAATCTAGGGGACACGGATAACATTAGAGAAACCAAAATAAGCATCTATCTTGAACAAAACATCAGGGAAGAACTAATCAAAGCACTTATTGAATTTAAAGACATTTTTGCATGGTCATACGATGACATGCTGGATTTAAGCACCAATTTAGAGGTTCACAAATTGCCACTAACCTGGCATTCCCTCCCGTCAAGCGAAAATTGAGGAACGGAACCACTCGTGCCTTATTAGCACCCTGACACCGCAGAACATGATGTCATACAAATACAAACAACCATCTTTCTTCTCTATACACTGAGCATTCTTTATCAACAACAGCTCAAAACATTCTAGTATTTTCTCACATCTACGAAGCACCATATATCCTTTATCAAAATTTTTCCCTCACACGCGCCATTCTCGGCTCAATTTCCGCGACCAGAACTGATCCGCCAACATACCTTGAGACAAAACCAACATAGTACCTAACAGTGCAATCAGCTAATCAATAGCAACCTCCCCAACTTGGCTCGAAGCCAAATACCAGGACACGCTCAATAAATCTTTAACATTTTTACCCTAATGAAACCACAACATTATAGTGAGATTAAACTCAAGTCATTTACAAGCTGTGAAAACACAGATCATCTAGTATTACAACTCTTTTGAAATTCTCTCCTTCATTCTGCAACAGTTAAGCCCACTCTAGACACAAAATTTGTACTAAGTCCCCAAATTTTTCAAAATTTCGGCAGAGTTTCCTTTGTAATTGAGCCTATCCACCT
>MDKF010583893.1:0-13959 GCA_026770625.1 Nicotiana glauca
AGATTATTAAATACGCGCTTAAAGCTACTAACGCGTTATTATTTTGAGAAGGCCGTGAAATTCGCTAAAACGGCATATCTCGAAGTCTAAGTATTTTTATATATACATTTATGAGGGCCCCGCAACTTGAGCGTTTTATTCGGCGAGGCTCGTCTCATTTTTATTTTAAGGATATCCTAAAGTGACTACATTTCTATTTAAATTCGTCTCTAGAATAAAGAAAGAAAAATCCTAATTAATTACGAGCTAAAAAAAATAAAAATATAACACACTAATTGCTAAATTAAGACAAATATTAATGGAAAGGAATTTTGCTAAATAAAAAAAAAAATTCGAAATTTATAAATAAAAATGCGAAATTCGATAACTAATATTCAAAATAAATTAATTAGAGCAAGATTAAAACTTGCATTGTTATGTAAAAAAAAACTGTTGGAATTATTTATTCACAATCACTTGAAACTAGATTTAACCATAATTACTAAAACTTATTAGATAGTTTACTAAATCTAAAAAATTAAACCCTATTGCTAGATTAATAGTCTTAGCCTTGTTACATTGAATCACACACTAAAAGTGTCAAGTTTGTTGATTCTATGGATTATTGACCTATTATATTTGCCTATTATTTGCGGATATTTGTTACTAATAAGATTTAGATATTACAAACTTCAAATTACTTCTATTCCAATATTTTTAAATTCAAATCTAGATTTTTACCAATAAAAAAAATGAAATTGCGAACTACCTTATTTTAAATATGAGAACTAGTGAAGCTGAAACTATTAGCTACGCGATTCTTACGGACATAAATCCCATAAATTAATAATCTAATAATTTACTCAAATTAAACAAGAATATCGTATTTACTAGTATTTACGCCATTTCAAGGACTTTAGTTTCATAATCTATTGTTATGCTTCAGTCAACTGCTAATTAGTAACCTTATAATATGAAACATTCTTAATTATGCATGCCTCTACCCTTAGTATAGCAGGAAAATATATAACTGATATTTAACTAAAAATATAAATATATTATAATTAAATACATAAATTTCTGCCATTTCATTTCATCTTCAAGGCGTACATCAAAGTGATTCAAAATAGTGTACCTGGTAATGGAAATAGAAGAAGAAACAGGATTGATCAGCACAGCAGTAGTATACAACAATAGCAACAACCAGCAACAACCAGCAAACAGAGCAACCCAGCGACAGATTTAAAACTCAGCAACCAAAAGATGAACTTGAAAGTATATCTTGATAATTAAAATTGAAGCTCTCTTTTAATTCCAAAAACCTTTTTTTTTCGTTTTTTTTAATCTCTTCCCCCTTTTTTTTTCGTTTTTCAAATCTCTCTTAGCTCTTAAAAATTTCCTATTCAATCTCTAATCTCCTTTTTCTCTTTTTTCTCTCTTCAATCTCCCCTCCCTTTTAATGACAGATTTTAAACCTCTAAATAGGCACATAATTAATGTATTTCCCACTAACAAATTATCCTTTTAGTTTTTAATTACCCCACTACTCTAATGCCTTTTAATTAATCCCCTAATGTAATTTCTACCCTATCATCATACCTTGTCCCCCACTTTTAATTAAATAAATGAATTATTTCCCACTAACATATGTCTTGTCCCCCACCATATTATTTTAATAATACTTTAGTAACTAGTGGACAGAGCAATTAATTCAAATAATTGTCTAAATTTAATTTCCAAAAATACCCCCAAAATTACTGGAATTTACTATTTTACCCTTATCAGCTATAACCAATTCACCTAAATCAATCAACCAAAATATAGCAACTTTAACCAATTCTCAATCAAATTCACCAACAAATTCAAACTAAATGATAAACAACAAAGAACCAACTAAAATTATTTTGAACAAAATTCTTCACTATATTATTTTAATACATTATTATTTTTTTATCTATTTATTATTAAATTTATTTACACATTTTTTCCATTTTTTTTCTTTTTCTTGATTAATCTGTTTTAGTTAATTAATAAAAAAAAACTATAAACTATCATAATATGATTATACTAACTTTACATATATTTTAACTAGATCCGATTTTAACTAATTTACTTATTACGGAATAAACAAAAAAATGATAATTAACAAAATAAATACAAACTGTGATAAAAATAAACAACAAAAATAAAAATGGCAGAAATAAATAAAATAATAAAAAAAACAGAAAATGCGTAAATTAAATTATAAAAACAGAATATAATGTATAAATTAAATAAAAAAATAGAATATAATGCGGAAAAAAATAGTAAATAAATTCGGAAATTAACAAAAAATAAAAAAAATGCATAAATGCATGAAATAAATAACAAATGCATAAATAAAATTACTAAATTTAAAGGGTCTAATCGTGAAAAAACCCTCAAGCCAAGACTCCCGTCTTGGATCTAAGATCCTTGATGGAAGATCTTGACCGGAGGATTTTATAACGACTAGAAAAATAAAAAAAGAAGTAGATCTAAGGTTTTGGCATTTTTAGATTCAAGATCTACGGATTTTGGTGTGGTTTTTTGGGGATTTGGTTGGTAGGATGATGTTTAAGAGGATGAGAGAAGTGTATGGTGTGAGTTTGAGGGTTTTTGGAGTTTCCTCCGCCAGTGGAGATTTCCGGCGGGCGGCGGCGGTGGTGGAGTGAGACGAGGGAGGTAGAGAGGTTTTGAGTTTAGAGAGATGTGAGAGAAGTGGAAGAATGAAGAGATTAGAAGTGAGGGGGTGAGTTTTTTTTGAATAGTTTTTATATTAAAAAATGGGTGAGTTCCGAACCGTTGGATCTACTAGAGATCAATGGTCAAGATTGAGTGGGGAGATGGGGTGGATCAGATTTTTTAAGGGTTTTGGGCTTTGTTTATTGGGTATTTTTTTGGTTGGGTAGGGAATGTTTTGGGCCTAAGTTTAAAATTGAAGAAGAGGCCCAATTCCGATTTTCTTTCTACTTTTTGTTCTATTTTCGTTTATTTGCTCCAAAATTAAACTTAAAGCTCCTAAATTAAATTAATAAAACCAAAATTAACTTAAAATATTAATCAACTCCAAATAATAATTATCACACAAAATTAAATATCAATTAAAATAAAATCGCACCATTGGGACATAAAATGCTATAAATGCAAAAAATACATATTTTCTGTGATTTTCTATTTTTGTAAAGCAAACTTAATTACTCCTAAATGTAGAATTACATCCTAGGTGTAAATGTGATATATTTTTTTATTTTATATTGATTTAAACAAATAAACATGCATAGACAAAATACAGATAATTATCCTAAAAATGCCGCAAAAAATCTCAAAAATTGCACACAAAGAAAAATTATTTTATTTTAAATTTTTGGGAGTATTTCTCATATAGGGCAAAAAATCACGTGCTCACAATGACTAATTCTAAAAATGTAAAAATAAAGCTTAAATGCTATGTGTGATATTTTGGTATTATTCAGGATTTAAATAAAACTAAAACATGCACAAATGCAAATAATTAAATAAAAATTGTACAAAATCCTATAAAATGGTAAATAATTAGAAAAAATCTATTTTTTTGGATTTTGTAGGAGTATTTCATATAGGGCAAAAATCACGTGCTCACAGAAGTCATTTTTACAACAGATGAGAAAATTTTATCAAAGTCAATTCCTTTTTTCTGTTCTAAACCATTTACCTCTAATCGAGCTTTGTATCTAACTAGCTTGCCATTTTCATCTTTCTTGAGCTTAAAGACTTGCTTGCACTTGAGTGGTCTTTTTCCTTTTAGATGTTCAACCAATTCATACATGTCATTCTCCGTAGAGAATCCATCTCTTCTCACATGGCTTCCATCTACTAGATTTATTCAGGATAAGACATCACTTCCTTGAAGTTCTTTGGCTCCCCTTATCTATGACGAGGATATATTCGAAAGAAGGATACCTTGGGAACTCTACCTTCTCTCTTTCTCTCAAAGGCTGTTGTCCTCCTCTTCCTCCTCTTCCTCCTCTAATCGAGCTTTGTATCTAACTAGTTTGCCATTTTCATCTTTCTTGAGCTTAAAGACCTGCTTGCACTTGAGTGGTCTTTTGCCTTTTAGATGTTCAACCAGTTCATACATGTCATTCTCCGTAGAGAATCCATCTCTTCTCACATGGCTTCCATCTACTAGATTTATTCAAGATAAGACATCACTTCCTTGAAGTTCTCTGGCTCCCCTCATCAGTGATGAGGATATATTCGTAAGAAGGATACCTTGGGAACTCTACCATCTCTCTTTCAAATTTTTTCTCTTCTTCTTTGTCTTGTGGACTAGGGTGCTCCCCCTGCTCATCAACATCTTCATGTACACCTTCGGTGTGCTATTCTTAACCTGTGGAAGGATTACGTACAAGTACAATAGGAGCAGTAACAAAGTTAGTGATTGTACCATTATTATTTTGGTCTTTGTTGATTGATCACCATCAATCCCTACCACATCTTCTCTGAAGATCACATCTCTGCTTCTAATGATATTCTTTTTTTTCTAGGTCCCACAAAGGTTGTGTATAAGAGTGAAATGAAGCAATGCCACAAAGTTCGGTTTGAATTTGTCAACAAGTGTTTGCTGCCTAGGCAGGAAAGAAGACACATTGCTAATGTCACGACCCGAATTTCCCACCTTCGGGAGGCATGATGGCGCCTACTAATTGGAGCTAGGCAAGCCAAGTTTAATTACTTTCTCATTAATAACATAACCCTTTTTTTTTTACAATTATCGGCAATAATATAAAAGCAACAGAATCAAATAATAAGTGGAAGTCTTAAATTAAAAGAGCTAAATAAAAATGCGGAAATTCAACGTATATCTCTACCCAAGAACTGGAGTCACATACTCACGAACTACTAAGAGTGCAAAATACAGCCGTTTGAAAGAAAACATAAAATATTTGTCTCGAGTACAAAGAGATAACAGACAGAAATAAAGATAGAGGAGATGTCGGGCCTGCGGTGCCTGCAAAGCTACCTCGGTGTCTCGCTGGACTGAAGGCTGGCTCTCGTACTACTATTGCTGCTGTCCAAAACCTGGATCTGTGCAAACGATCACAGAGTGTAGTATCAGCACAATCGACCCCATATGCTGGTAAGTGTCTGGCCTAACCCCGGCGAGGTAGTGATGAGGCTAGTACCAGACTCCAGACAAAAACTTGTGCAGTTATATAGTATATTGCAGAAAATAAACAAGTAATAAGTAGTCATAAGGGAAGGGGGTACATGCCTCGGGGAAACAGTCCAACTTAGCAGAACTTGAATAACATAGGAAGGAACAATATAATGTCTAAAACCATAGGATAGCACTGCTATTGTGGTACGCAACCCGATCCGTACTTTTGACTATAACTGTTGCGGCATGCAACCCGATCCACTATAGCGTATGTTGAGGCGTGAAACCCGTTCAAAATATACATAACTTAACATAACCACAACCACAAACCTCGGCAGATGATCAGTCAAAAAATACTCTATCCCGGCAAGGGAACTCAACAATACAAGTATACTCATCCCCGCAAGGGAGAACCAGCTATAACCAATCTCAATTCAAACTTTAGCATTTCTATTAACACCATTTCTAACTCGTAATTAACTTCCACAAAAATAAGCTAACCTTGCTCAACAACACAAGTCTACTTACTATTTCATCCATAGTATTATTCAAGAACACAACAATGTCAAATTAGGACTCACGGTCATGCTCGACACCGACGTATAGATACTCGTCACCATTCCTATATGTCGTACTCCATAAGAAACACATAACAAATATGACTCAACTCCTAATCCCTCAAGCTAAGGTTAAACCGAACACTTACATCGAGGCCTTGAACACCACTCAAGTCTCAATTATCGCTTTACCTCTTGATTCCACCACCAATCCGCTCGAATCTAGTCATAAGTTACTTAATCACATGAATAAATGCTAAATGAATCAAACCTTATGCATGAAAATAAATTTTACAAGGTTTTACCCGAAAAGGTAAAAAAATGCCCCTGGGTCGAAACTCGAGGTTCGGACCAAAACCCAGTTACCCATTCCCCCACGAATCCAAATATATTATTTGCTTTGAAATCGGAGCTCAAATTGAGGTCCAACTCCTCAATATTTAGAAAACCTAGGTTCTACCCAAAGCACCCAATTTCCCCATGAAAATCTTTGATTTGACGTTGAAATCATGTTACAAGATGTTAAGAAGTGAAGAAAATGAGTTATAAATCAATTACCAATAATTTTGGAGAAGAAAAGTTGTTTGGAAAATCGCCTCTTATGTATTGGGGTTTTGAAAAGTGTAAAATAACTGAAATTCATGTGTATTTATACCCCTCTGAAGTTCCCTGTGCGGACCGCGCAAAAAGGACCGCGGCCGCACATGCTTTCTGAAAACCTGCAGATCATTGCCCCGTGCGGACCGCCGACTGTGGCCGCACAACACCCACCGTGGACCGCTCAAAGGTGACCGCGGCCGCACGCAATTGCTCGCGTACCGCGCAAGAGGGTTCAGAGACCTGTCAAAATTTCTGAACCTGCAACATCTAATCCTTTAAGCCTAAGGCATCCCGGAATCTACTAGAAACTCACCTGAGCCCTCGAAACTCTAAACCAAGTATGCACACTACCTCAAAAACACCCTACGAATATATTCGTGTGATCAAATCACCAATATAATATCATGAACATCGAATTGAGCCTCAAGATCAATGAAATTTCTCAAAAATTCCTTTTAAACATCAATTTGCCAATTAGAGTCCGGATCACATCAAACGACGTCCGTTTTTAACCAAACTTTATAGGAGTGATTCAAAACATATATAAGACTTGTACCGGGCACTAGAACCAAAATACAGGCCCGATACCATTACTTTCACATCAGATTTCATTTCAATTTTCTTTAAACATTTTCAGAAAATAATTTCACTTAAAAATTCATAACTCGGGCTTGGGACCTCGAAATTCGATTCCGGGACCATCAAATCATAGGTCCGGATCCATTTACCCAAAATGTTGATCAGAGTCAAACTTATTCATTTTAAGGTCAAAACTTAGCAATTTTCACAAGATTTCATATTTAAGCTTTTCGGCTATGCGCTCGGACTGTGCACACAAATCGAGGAACTCTAAATGAGGTTTTCAAGGCCTCGGAGACATAGAATTCCATTAAAACAGGCGATGACCCTTTTGGTCGTCACAACTAACTACATGGATTTGGTTTTGATGAAGTGTCTTGAAATTGGGTGGCAGATCAACTGGACTACATTTATGATCAAGCTACTTGATAGGGTTATCAATGGCTCCAAGGCCCATGCCACTTCTTGTGGTTTTATTCTCACTACTGTTCTTGCTCGTTGTAAGGTGCCACTGAAGAATTGGGAGATGGCCACAAGCAAAGACCATTTTGGAATCAATACGTTGATTACTTGTGATTATGAGGTCAACGCCATTACAAATGAACCTAATTCATCTAAAAAGACACCTATCAATAGCTAGGTTAGAGCTCTATTGCAGGCGAGTGGGGCTAAGGATGTTGAGATAACTAGGCTGAAGACTCGTTTGGTAGAGTTTTGAATCTAAGAGAGATGCTCTCAGGACTGAGCTCAAAAAGGAAAAGGAGAAGAATTATGGCATTCTTCAAGACATGCTGCACCTTTTCCAAGCCAAAACCCAACCCTCTAGTTCTTCCATTTAGAAAATGGATAACCAATGAGTAACCAATGTATAACTAATGAGTCTAACTTTTACATTTGTAAAGCTTAAATTGGGGGTTCCTCAAGTTAGGGAGACTAAGAATTCTCCCAAAAGTGATCACATACATGAAATCATGGATAATATGGGTAACCCATATTATTACTCGGTTAACCCATTTTTATCAGCATTAAATATGGGTCGGGTTGGATAATTGATCCATTTTCTTATTACCCGTTTAAGACCCGAACCATATCCAACCCGACCCGCCTATTTGCCACTCCTATGTGCATCCGCTATTCCCTGTTTCTATGCTCCGAAAGTATATTGGTGATCCTTCTCATGTTTTAGATTTCAGCATGGTTTAGTTAGACAGTTATTTGACTTATGATGTGGAGCCAGTGGCTACTATGGAGCGTCAGGTTCGAAAATTGAGGTCAAAGGATATAGCATCAGTGAAAGTGTAGTGGAGAGGTCGGCCCGTGGAGGAGGCTACCTGGGAGATTGAGCGGGAGATGCAGAGCAGATATCCTCACCTATTTGAGACTTCAGGTATGTTTCTTGACTCTTTTGAGGATGAATATTTATTTAAGAGAAGGAGGATGTAACGATCTGGCCAGTCATTTTATGAGTTATCGCTCTGTTTCCCAATTTCTGCTTCTTTATGTGTTTTTTAGTTATATTATGTGGTATCGCGTTGGTTGGTTCGTGTTCGGAGTGGTTTTGGAAAGGAACGAGGCACTTAGTCTCTTTTGAGTAAGCTTAAGTTGGAAAAGTCATCCGGATGTTGAACTATGTGAAAAATGTCTTAGATGTTAATTTCGATCATTCAGACAGCTTCATTAGGTGATTTGGGACTTAAGAGCGTGTTCGGAATGTATTTTGGAGGCCCAGAGTAGATTTAGGCTTGAATTGGCGAAATTGAATTTTTGGTGTTTTCCAGTTGGTAGTGGAAATTTTGATATAGGGGTCGGAATGGAATTCCAAAAATTTGAGTAGGTCCGCTGTATCATTTGGGACGCGTGCGCAAAATTTTAGGTCATTCAGATGAGGTTTGATAGACTTTTTGATGGTTTGCGAAATTTGGAAATTTTGGAATCCTTAGGCTTGAATCCGAGGGTGTTTTGATGTTGTTTTGAGTGTTCCGAAGGTTGGAACAACTTTGAATAGTGGTATGTGACTTATTGGCATGTTTGGTTGAGGTCCCGAGGGCCTCGGGATAGATTTGGATGGTTGATGGAGAGTTTAAGTTTTTGGAGTTGTGCTGCAGATTTTTTGCTTCTGTCATTTCCGCACCTCTGGATTGGGGCCGCAGGTGCGATGTCGCAGATGCGTAGAGGAGGTCGTAGAAGCGGTCCGGGGTTAGTTGGAGCTTGACCGCAGGTGCAGAGCTTCTATCACTCCTGCGGGGTCGCATGTGTGAGTTTTAGCCGCAGATGCGGAGTTGGACCCTTAAGTGAAAATAGCAGGTACGGTTACTTTGATCGCAGAAGCGGTCCGCAGATGCGAGCAAAGAGGCCGCATGTGTGGTATCGCTGGGCAGAACATATAAATAGATGCCTTTGCGAATTTTATGTTTATTTAATCAATTTCTCATTCGGGTTGGAGCTTGTGGGAGCAATTTGAAGAGTGAATTCAAGGGAATTTCGTAGTGGTAAGGTTCTTGGAACTAAACCTCACTTCTATGGTGATATTTTACTGATTAGACATGGAGTTTATGGAAATTTGTGATTAAAATTGGGGGTTCAGATTTGAAATAGGAGACTTTGATTTAGGGACTTGAGGGGTCGTTTGTGGTCAAATTTTGATGTCTTTGGTATGAATGAACTCGTGAAAGTGTAAGGATTCTAGTTTTGTGATTTTTATCGGAATCAGAGACGTGGGCCTATGAGTCGAGTTTGGCCAATTTTGGGATTTTTGAGTTAATTCAATTATTTTCGCTTGGGATTTGTTCCTTTAGCATGTATTAATGGTATGAATTTGGGTTTGGTTAGCTTAGGAGTATTTGGAGGCTGATTCAAGAGTCAAGGGAATCGCGAGCTAGAGTTCGGATTAGATTGAGGTAAGTAATGATTGTAAATATTGTCCTGAGGGTATAAAGCCCCGGATTTCACATCGTTGTGCTACTTGGAGGTGACGCACACGCTAGATGACGAGCGTGGGGTCGCACACCGTTGGGGGATATTGACTTGGTCCGTCCCGTACGATTGTTAAGTCGCGTATTTGATTGAAAAATTATTTGATATCATTGTGTCTTGGAAAGTATTTCCATGTTTTAGGCCGAATGCCATATCTGAGCCTCGTGCCAACTATTTTGAACCCTTAGGGGTTTTTTACTACTATTCCTCACTTTTTCGACTTATTATCTGTATTTAGTCATGCTATATTTTACCGATTTCATAACTCAGCCGTATTTACTCTATTTTGATACTTTAAATGATATTTTGGGTTGAGTTTTCTATTTTACTATTGCTCGAGTGGCCGGAGAGGTTTCTGACTGAGTGAGGCCAAGGGCCTGTATTGTGAGAATATCATGGGATCGGGCTGCATGCCGCAACGAGTTGTTATTGATTCGTGTTATTATGAGGCCGAGGGCCTGTTTGATTATTCCACGAGATGGCTTATTATTGCGCTTGGGCTGTAGGAGCCCCTCTAGAGTCTGAACACCCCCAGTGAGCGCGGGTACCTAGTGTGAGAGATGTGATATTGACCGATGGGCTGTTGTTGTTTCATGTTGTTGCCCGAGGGGCTGATTACGAGTGATTGTGAGGTAGCCCGAGGGGCTGGATCTATTGATAATTTGCCCAAGGGGTAGTTGTGGTACATGTTTTGCCCGAGGGGCTGTTTACATTTCGATCCTTTTACTCACTATTTTCATTACTCGTTTGGAACTACTGAAAGATGTTTTAAAAAGGTTTATTGATTTAAGTTAGTTTTACGAGTTTTATTGATTACTGTATTGTTCTGCACATACATGGTTTTTCTGTAGTTCTATGACGTGAAATTACCTGTTTTCTTATTGCTCAACTGCTTTTACTTTTATTACTTACTGAGTTGGCGCACTCACATTACTCCCTGCACCTTGTATGCAGATCTAGTGTGATGACCCGACCCGTCGCCTTATGTGTTACTGCTCCATTTTTCCCGTTTATTGCTTCTTAATATTTCATTATCGGTATGTGGTGTGTGAGAGTTGATTGGATTGGTTTTTGATAAGAAATGAGGCACTTAGTCTCTTTAAGGAAGCTTAAGTTGGAAAAGTCAACCGGACATTGACTTATGAGTTAGAGGGCTCAGATGTGATTTCCGGTGATTCGGTTAGCTTCGGGGGATGATTTGTGACTTAGGAGCGTGATCGGAATTTATTTTGGAGGTCCGGTGTAGAATTAGGCTCGAATTGGCGAGTTAGTATTTTGGCGAAATCCGGTTGCTAGGTGAGATTTTGATCCGAGGGTCGGAATGGGATTCTGAGAGTTGTTGTAGCTTCGTTGGGTGATTTTGGATATGTGTGCAATTTTTCAGGTCATTCAGACATCGTTTGGTCGGGCTTTTGATCGAAAGTGCATTCCGGAAGTTTTTGAAGAAACTTAGGCTTGAATCCGATGTGATTTGATGGTTTTAGCGTTGTTTGATGTGTTTTGATGACTGCAAAAAGTTTGAATGATGTTATGGGATATGTTGGTATTTTTGGTTGAGGTCCCGGGGGCCTCGGGGTGAATTCGAGTGGTTAAACGAGAGATTTGAAGTGTGTTGCAGGTTCAGTTTTTTTTCTGTCTTCTGGTATTTCCGCTTCTGCAGAAATGGACCGCATAAGTGGGTGGGGGATCTCAAAAGAGGTTCTTGACCTGGTGGTGTGGTTCCGCAGAAGCGAAGCATGGTTCGCAAAGGCGGGTCCGTAGGAGCGGACATTTTGTCGCGAAAGCGGTTTGGCTGATCCGCAGAAGCGGATGTGGAGCCGCATAAGCGGAAGTTAGATTTTAAATGAAAATACGCATAAGCGGGAATTTGGCCACAGAAGCGGTCCCGCATAAGCAGAAGCGGGACCGCATTAGCGAAAGTCGTTGTTGGCAGAAGGGTTTTATATTACATTTCATCCGCGAGGGTTATGTATTTTCCACCATTTTTTAGCGAGCTTTGAGAGCTTTGAGGCGATTCTGAATAGGGATTCAAGGAGGAATGATTAGAGGTAAGTTCCTTGTCTTAAATACACGAGATTATGATAGATTTAACATGGAAATTGGTTGAAATTCATTAAAAAGGGGTAAAGCTAGGGCTTGAGTTTTTGATATTTTAAATTGGGATTTGGTAGGTCATTTGAGCTCGGATTTGGGAGTTCTTGGTATGTATGGACTCGTGAAGAGACGAGTAATCCGGTAATGTGAGTTTTGTAATTTTTTGAGAAGCGGGCCCGGGGCTCGGGTTTTGCTAGTTTTGAGATTTTTGCTAGTTCTCGATTGTTTTCGATTGACTATTGTTCCCTTAGCATATTGTGATGTATTTGCTCTGATTTTGGTGAGATATGACGCGTGTGGAGGCCGATTTGAGGGGAAAAGGCGTCGCGAGCTAGAGATTCACCGGTTCGAGGTGAGTAATACTTTTAAATGATACCCTGAGGGTTTGAAACCCCGAATTTGCACATCATAGTGCTGTATTGAGGTGACTTGCACGCCAAATATGAGCGTGAGGTAGAGAACCATTGGGGATTGTGACTTGGTCCATCCCGGTTGTTGATTTTACTGCGTATTTGACTGAAACTACTTCTGATCATCATAATTTGGGCTGATTTCCATGTTTGGGCTTCGTGCCAACTATGTAAATCCTTCGGGGATTGATATTACTCTTTTAGCATATCTTGCATATCATTTGGTTTCAGTACAAGGTTTTAAATACTGTTTTGTAAACTCAGCCATAATTCTAAGTTTTGAAAACTCAAATGATGTTTTAAATGATATTTCGGGCTGAGAACTACCGTTTTACAAATGCCCAAGGGGCTTATGTTGATTTCTGGACTGAGCATGAATCGGGCTGTGCGCCGCAGCAGTGATTTTGAAACAGACAATGACACTGTATGATGTAACTTGAAACAGTGGTAACAATGACACTGTATGTTGTAACGTGAAACAGTGGTAACAATGACACTGTATGATGTGACTTGAAACAGTGGTAACAATGACACTGTATGATGTGACTTGAAACAGTGGTAACAATGACACTGTATGATGTGACTTGAAACAGTGGTAACAATGACACTGTATGATGTAAATTGGTCAGGTAACAATGACTGACAAGGAATTAATTGATGCCACGAGATGGCTTGATATTGCGCTTGGGCTGTAGGAGCCCCTCTGGAGTCTGTACACACCCCCAGTGAGCGCCGTCGACGTTAAATGGATCGGGTTGCACGCCGCAGTGGGTACCGGAGTGTACCGTCATATGCATTGCATTGAACTCATGCATTTGTTCCTATTTTGTAATAGTTGTCATGACATTTCAGCACTCGCATTTCATTGGCTTCCATGCTACCTCTTGCACTGCTTACCTGACACCCTGGTATTATTTGTTAATAGAGTGCTGTGCCCGAGGGGCTGATTCATGTACTGACTTGCAGTATCTGTTTTTGCATTCATTTGCTTAACTGTTGGAAAAAGGATATTTTGAAAGAGGTTTTAAACTGAGCCACGATATTTCTAAAGTTTTCACGGTTTCATTGTTTTCTCAAAGGGTTACACTGTACTATATAGCATGATGACTTGCTTTATGTGGTTTCTTACTGCTCAGTTATTATTTACTTTTATTACTCACTGAGTTGGAGTACTCACTTTTCTCCCTGCACCTCGCGTGCAGTTGTAGGTATTTGTTACCCGGTAGCGGGTTTGAGGTGATGGAGGATTTTGCTATCATAACTGAGCAAGGTGATCGCCAGCGTTCGCTGCACCGGACTTCGTCCTTTGATTTCAAATTTTATTTTGTATATTATTATTGGCCCAGTAGTTGTGTTCAGTCTTCTTTAGATGCTCGTGACTTGTGACACCCCGGTCGGGTTATGTTGGGTTGTAATTAACGATTTTAATGCCATTAAGTTGTATTTTCTATTCATTATGATTAATAATTGTTAAAGAGACGATTTGGGTTAGTTGGCTGGCCTTGTCTTCACGAGAGGCGCCATCATAACTGAGTTTGGAAATTGGGTCGTGACAAGTTGGTATCAGAGCCTAGGTTACTAGGTCTCACGAGTCATGAGCAGGTTT
>MU751657.1:4102-18808 GCA_026770625.1 Nicotiana glauca
CCAGTCGAAGCCCCTTGAAAACCCTCAACAAATGCTCCCAAGCTCGCTCAAAATGGTGGAAATGAGCTTGGGTTCGCGGATGAAATGTTATAAACCATTCTGACATTTTCGCTTCTATGGTCCCGCTATCGCTTCTGCGGGACCGCTTCTACGGATTCCTGGCCGCTTCTGTGGTTTCACTTAAATTCCAATGGACCGCTTCTGCGGTCTTATACCGCTTATGTGGTAGCCGCCTTTGCGATCAATGGACTGCTTCTACGGTCTTAACCAATTAGCACTAGACCGCTTCTGCGGTCAAATACCGTTTATGCGTAGTCCGCTTTTGCGGAATATAATCCGCTTTTGCGGAAAAAGCCCAGGCCTCAAAGGGCTGCTTCTGCGATCATCCAACTGCATCTGCGGGACCGCTTAAGCGGCTCTTCGACCGCAGATGCGGAAACAACAGAAGGTTCACAACCTGCTGCAATTCCAAGCATCTCAACTCCCGATTCATCATCCGAAACCATCCCGAGGCCCCCGGGGCCCCAACCAAAAACACCAACCCACTCCAAAACATCATACGAACTTGTTCCAATCATAAAAACACGTCCTTTAACACAAAAATCATCAAATCACGACGGATTCAAGCCTAAATTTCTCAACTTCTTCCAAAACTCGCATTCGATCCAAAACCCAACCAAACGACGTCCGAATGACCTGAAAATTTGCAGACAAGTCCAAAATCACCTAACGAAACTACTGCAACTCTCAGAATTCGATTCCAACTCCCGGATCAAAATATCACCTATCAACCGGAATTCGCCAAATTTCCAACTTCGCCAATATAGGCTAACTTCTTCACCGGACTTCCAAAATTACTTCTGATTGCGCTCCTAAGCCTTAAATCATCTTTCAGAGCTAACCAAACCATCGGAATTCAATTCCGAGCCCTCTAACTTATAAGTCAACATCCGGTTGACTTTTCCAACTTAAGTCTTCTTAAAAGAGACTAAGTATCTCATTTCTTATCAAAATTACACCAATTAAATTCTAACGCACCAAGTACCGATGATGGGACATAAAGCAACACAATAAGGAGGAAACAGGGTAGTAATACCTGAGACGACGGGTCGGGTCATCACAGGTTGCCATCAACTACTTCACGAAGTGGGTCGAAGCCATCACTATAAAATTGGTCACTAAATGGTAGATTTTGTGCACTCCAATCTTATTTTCCGTTTTCGTATTCCGGCAACTATCATCACAGATAATGCTACAAACCTGAACAATCGTTTGATGGAAGAAGTATGTGAACAATTCAAAATAACGCATAGAAACTCCACTCCCTACCGGGCCAAAGTCGATGGTGCCGTTGAAGCAGCAAACACGAATATCAAGAAAATCTTGAGGAAAATGATTCAGAGCTCCAAATAATGGCATGAAAAGTTACCTTTCGCATTACTGTGATATCGCACCACAATGCGCACATCAGTAGGAGCAACCCCATACCTTTTGGTATATGGAACTGAGGCGGTAATACCTGCAGAGGTAAAAATCCCTTCTCTCCGGATCATCGTTGAAGCAGAGATTGAGGACAGTGAGTAGGTCAAGACTCGACTGGAGCAGTTGACCTTAATTGACAAAAAGCGAATGGTTGTAGTCTATCACAGGCAGTTGTACCAACAAAGAATGGCCCGTGCCTACAACAAAAAAGTGCGACCCAGGAATTTTGAAGTGGGTCAACTAGTGTTAAGGCGCATTCTTCCTCATCACCAGGAAGCAAAAGGAAAATTTGCTCCTAATTAGAAGGGTCTGTACATCATCAGGAAGATATTGCCAAGAGGAGCGTTATATTTGGGTGATATCGAAGGAAATGATCCCGAAGCAGCTGTGAATGCGGATGCGGTAAAAAGGTACTATGTCTAGACCTTCTATGGTGATGAATTTGTTCAACTGAGATAATAAAGGCTTTCATTCTCGCTATCCAAACACTATCAATCTTTCTTGTTCCTTTTGAGCCGGTTACCCTTCCTTGATTACCCTCTTTGGAACCTGTAAGTATCAGGAAAAAAAATAACAAAAAACAAATATTTCCTGAACTACGTTTGACTTGATTCCAAATGGATACGTAGGCAGCCTCTCGCTGGGGTTCAGTCACACTAAAACAAAAAACCCAATTTTCCAAAAAATTGAAATTGGGGCAAATGATATAATGGTTCGGCCTTGAGCCCGCCAAAATGGTTCCAAAGTTGTAATTCCGCCCAAAATACTTTTTACCCAAAGTCCTTGTTCAAGTCCTTACGATCAATTGGCAAAGGCGGGGAAGTGAAAAACGTCACTGTTGGAATCTGAGGCAATTCAAATTGAGAGGAATAAAATGAGAGAGTCTTATCGGTAAAAACCTTCGGTAACCATAAGGCGACGGTGAGTAGAGAAATTGAAAATGAGAGAGTCCGCTTAGTGAAAACTCGTAAAAAGCACTATCGGGGGATGGTGAGAAGAGAAATGAGAGAGGTCGATTAACGAAAACCCGCAAAGGGCGTTGTCGGCCGAAAAGAGAACAGCTCATCACTAAAAGAGTCCTGACAAGGTTACCTGGCTTTGAAATGCGGATCAATGGGTTCACGAGAAGGTTGAAAGTTTGGGTGGGTCGGGCATCCAGTCCAAGAAGCATGTCATGTCTATTTGAAGTTAGCATGCACCTCCAGATAAGTCCTTCTTTTCCCCTAAAAGGGACGCTTCTCTTTAAACTCATATGCTTGTCTTTTGTATACTTCTTCTTTGAATCCCTTTAGGTTCAACTCTGATTCCTGGGCTATTACAAAGAAAAGGTGGCAGGACTGGTTTTATAGGGCTCCACCTGGCAAAATCAAAATAAAATACCCAGCCTCAGCAGGTGCGTCAGTCCAATCCTGACTGACCAATGGTGGTTGATGCTTTCAAAGTAAAGATATTTGAAAAGAAAGAAAGTCAAAGGCAAAGGTCCTAAGAGAAGAATAAAGTGAAAAGTCTAGAGCCCACACGGGCAAGTCATCATGGGGTCCTAAAGTTGAGTTTTAAAAGAAATTCCCTCTCAAGATCGGCAAGCAGCAAAGTTCTCAACGGAAATGGGGCCGGGATCAAGCAATTGAGATGATCAAGGCCACAAAACCAACCACCGTTTCAAACTAACAGATTGTTCTTTGTTGAAAGTTAAAACAGGTGTAATTCAGGCAACCATGCAAGAAGCAGGTGCAACCCAAAAGAGAAAAGGAAAGCGCAAGAGCTAAAACAGCTTTGCAGCAGAGAATCGACCAAAAAAGGAAGTTTCTCCCCAAATTCTTTCATGCGTTTTGCTAAATAAAAGGAAGAAAATAAGAATAAAAGTAAAGAACAAGAAAGAAAGAAGGAAAAGAAGTGAAAATGAAAATCTCGGGAAAAAAAATCATGGTAGCATAGGGTCCCATTCCCTAGATATCCCGGCATAACCCGTGGATCTCCCTGCATAACCCAATGAGCTTTTTCTTTCCAAATCCCGGCATAACCCGGGGATCTCCCTGGCATAACCCAAAGAGATTTTTCTTTCCAAGTCCCAGCATAACCCGTGGACCTTCCTGGCATAAC
Organism: Nicotiana glauca; assembly: GCA_026770625.1. Taxonomy (NCBI): domain Eukaryota; kingdom Viridiplantae; phylum Streptophyta; class Magnoliopsida; order Solanales; family Solanaceae; genus Nicotiana; species Nicotiana glauca. Next base: position 7,685 of record MU751657.1, read on the forward strand.
CCAAAGAGATTTTTCTTTCCAAGTCCCGACATAACCCGTGGACCTCCTTGGCATAACCCAAGGAGCTTTTTCTTTCCAAATTCCGGCATAACCCGTGGATCTCCCTCGCATAACCCAAGGAGATTTTTATTTCCAAATCCCGGCATAACCCGAGGATCTCCCTGGCATAACCCAAGTAGCTTTTTCTTTCCAAATCCTGGCATAACCCGTGGATCTCCCTGGCATAACCCAAGGAGCTTTTTCTTTACAAATCCCGGCATAACCCGTGGACCTCGCTGGCATAACCCAAGGAGCTTTTTCTTTTCAAATCCCGGCATAACCCGTGGACCTCCCTGGCATAACCCAATGAGCTTTTTCTTTCCAAATCACGGCATAACCCGTGGATCTCCCTGGCATAACCCAAGGAGCTTTTTCTTTCCAAATTCCGGCATAACACGTGGATCTCACTGGCATAACCCAAGGAGCTTTTTCTTTCCAAATCCCGGCATAACCCGTGGATCTCCCTGGCATAACCCAAGGAGATTTTTCTTTCCAAATCTCGGGATAACCCGTGGATCTCCCCGGCATAATCCAAGGAGTTTTTTCTTTCCAAATCCTGGCATAACCCGTGGATCTCCCCGGCATAACCCAAGGAGTTTTTTCTTTCTAAATCCCGGCATAACCCGTAGACCTCCCTCGCATAACCCAAGGAGCTTTTTCTTTCCAAATCTCGGCATAACCCGTGGATCTCCCTGGCATAACCCAAAGAGCTTTTTCTTTCCGTCCCGGCATAACCCGAGGACCCTGTTTGTTTTCCGGCATAACCCGGTCATTTCTTAGCTTAACTTGGATTCATTCACAAGGGTACACAATCCTAATCTGATCGCTTAGATATATGTCACAACTAACTCAAGAAATTTTCCTAGTGAAAACTGGGCCAGAAAATTTCATTCATTTGTTTGTTTTGGTATCTTAAGCAGGTTGACCTCAATACATAGGGTGCGAGATGACCGATGGAATGAGTCTCAATCCAGAATAAATAAAAGAAGAAAATAACAAAAAGAAATGAACTCAAATGTGAAGAAAACAAGGGTGCGGATTGCTCAAAATCTGGTTGTAGTCACAAGCTCCGCTGATCCCGTTTTGACCCAATGCGGCGGAAAGAAGCAACACCTACAACTTGCAAGCATCAAGATTCAGATCGTAGTATACAGCAAAATCAGCAAAGACTCGAGATCAAGTTTCAAGAGAATTATAGATAGGAATCTTGTAACTCATAGTTGATAGGCATAGCTAGCTTAGCTTCGATTTTTCTTTTAGTGTAATAAGGAGGTCAGTAAGCAGTAACAACAGTAGCAGAACTAACAGTGAAACCACAGCTTCATGGTAGTCCCAGCTACCGAAACTTCCCGAACTACATTGACCTGATTCCTTTTCAGCCAAGGATATGTAGGAAACCTTTGAAGCGGAGGTTCTGTCAAATCTTTCAAAAATGCTTCACACGGAGTACTCGAACGGGCAAAAAATTGCTCAGGTCCGCTCACTTTGTCTTTGCACGAAAACTCTTCGTGTTTACGGGCAAAGAGGGGCAGTTATGAGCACGTGATTTTTGCCTCACATGAATTACTCCTATAAAAATCAAAAAAAAAAATTGTTTGCTTTATTTGGTCTAGTTTATTCATGAGTTTCTTTAGCTATTATAGTAATCTCCGAATCTTTCGAATTTTAGGAATAGTCAGAAATAAATAGGAGTAATTTAAATTCTTGTTTAAATTGTGTTAATAAGAATTGGTGGCCACCTAATTAAGAAGTTTCTCAATAATGGTGGAGATATAACTACACTAGCTATTTAAATTAAAAGCACTAAGCTAGTGAAAATAATTGAAAATGAAAAAGATGATTTGTAGTGGAAATGACACTAATGGGAATACCTATTTAAAGGCTGGAAATACTTAAAAAAGATAGAGGTTGAGATATAAGAGAGAGAAGGAGAAATCTGGGAGGGAGCGAGAGGAGAGAGATGTATACACTCTGTATACATAACAGATACACTCTATATACACTGAAGATACTCCATATACACACGATATACACACACAAAAAAAAAAAGACGAAAATTGACCCCTTCTCATTCACTCTGTCAACGGCGCCCCTGGAAGCTCCCTGCGTCTTCTTCATTTTCTAAAAGAATCACTCCAAAAATGGAGACAAACCCCACCTCCAGGACTTAGACCCCAACCTAACAGCCATTTTTGCTTCTTCTACTCCAACAGTTCGACCTCTGTCCTCCTTGGAAATCAAGCCAGCTTCTTCAGTTTCGTTTTTCTTTAATTCAAAGGTTCGGAAAAAAAAACTTTTAAAAGGCTTTTCCTAAATTTTGGCTTCATGGTTCGATTGTGTCTGGCCTTCGAAGTTTGTTTACTGTGAATTGTTGCTCGATTCTGGTCTTGCTTGCTGGATTCGAAGCTGCTGTTTGCTAAGCTCGTGTTGCTGAGACTTTACTTGATTTTTAATTCCATGCTCAATTGCTGTTAAGGTAAGAATTCTGAATAGAAAATGGCAAAGGAGGATATTATTGCTGTCTTTTGTTTGGTATATAATCTCTATAGCTATGAATGGTTACAACAATTACTATGATTTGCACGGATTTCATGAATATTACTACTACTGTCTACTGGTGCTTTGTTTCAGTAATTAGGAGTACTAGTATTAAAAGGACCTCGTTATTCTTCTCCAGTTCTCTTCAATATAGTTTAATTAGCACTAGTATGTTTCTTCTTGTTTTATTTCATTTGTAGTCACGTGTAATAGTTTAATTTTTACTGTTAAGCATTTTTATTTATATTGTAGACAACAGTTTGAATTGTCGCTTTGATTAAGTGACTTGGAAATTCTTAGCTTTACTCATGAAGCTCTTCTACAATAATTTCATAAATTGTGGCCTTTGCAATAATCTTAAAGTAGTCTAGAAATAATTTTTGAATATCCGTGGTTTGTTTTAATTGAAAAACTTCCTTGTACACTTCAGGTTGGGTGTGTAAAAAGGAGGTGTGACAGTGACAGCTTAAAGTCATATGGCCAACTTGCCCGTGTTTCTCTCCATTTCTTCATTTTATTACTGTTTCTAGTGAATAGTTTTACATGTGAGAGAATTAATAGATGGTAACAGGTTTATAATTTTGAATATACTTCAAGTAATACAACGTACAATTAATATAAAAATTTAATTATGACAATGATTTATCTTCCGTTTCATCCTTATATAATTTTCTGGTTGCACAATTTTCCATTTAGCAAGATGATGGTGAATGATCGTAGTGAGTTTTAGGATCCATCAGATTATTAATTATTTTTATTTGCTCTTTTATTAATACATCTAAATTTGGTTTTTATTCATCTAGCATTTTGTATTTGATATAATATTCTAATCTTCTATATATTATTAAAAGGGTAGGAAAAAACCATCTCCTTCTGCCAAATGACAGCCTAGAAAAAAGCCACATGGCATAAGTAGTTAATAATTAGTTATTTAGTTAATAGTAAGTATTTGGTTATTGTTTTTGAATTTAAACATCTATAAAATAATAAAATAAAATATTTGATAACAATAAAATGAAAATAAAAAAATTATTCATACAAATTGGAGAGTAGTTTCAAGTTAGAGTTTTAAATTATTTTAAAATAAAAAACTAAAATTACATAAAATAAAAAACTGCCACTTTAAAATTTCTTTCTTTTTTATTTGTTCTTTTTAATAATAAAAAGTTTTTTATTCAGGAAAAATTATTGAGAATAATAGAATAAAATAAAAAATTATGTATCTTCTATTATATTATAAAAAGAAAGTAGCATACAAAAATTTAAATAAAATAATATAGTAATAAAAGTTTCTATTAACAATGAAATAATACTAAATATTAGATAATATCTATATATTATTAAAAAGATACGAAAAACCTCTCTCCTTAAACCAAGTGGCAGCCTAGAAAAAACCACATGGCATAAGTAATTAATAATTAGTCATTTAGTTAATAATTAGATGCCTATATAAGTCTCATAATTTAATAGAGATTTTATTCATTAAATTTCATATAACATTTATTGAAAATAATAGGATAAAATTTAAAATAAAAAAATATTTCAAGAGTAATAAGATATATATTTTCTATTACATTGACAAATAAGATGACAATTGAAATTTATTAAAGCAATACAATTTAATTTGTTCAAACAAGCCCGGTCAGAATTTAATTTAATTAATATTTTTAATATTGTCCGTGTATCGCGCGGGTACGACGGCTAGTAGATGAATAATAATCAAACATTTAATACAATGTATTTGATAATGACATCTCGAAGAATATTGCACTTTAAAAAAATGCAAAAATACCTTACACTTTGTTTGGATCCTTTACCCATTATTTCATAATGTATTAATGTTGTATTGTACTTAATTATATTGCACTATTTTGTGGATATAACGTTTGGATAGATGCATTATTTGATTGTTTACCGTAAAAATGATAATAACAATTAAATTTGATTATGGGACTCTAAAAATACGTGATCTATTTTTATGGTAGTTGTTAAGCGGTTGATGCTATATGTGAGACTTAGAAACGAGATAAGAGTTAGGAATAAGGGTGATAACCAAACCGATAAGTTGACAATCGGGGCCTCGAGATTGTCGATTCAGGAGCCTCAAGGTCGATTCTGGTTCTCGGTTGGGAGCTATCGAAGGTAGTTAAAGAGCGACTAACAGTTATAATAAAATCAAGGACGACTCTTTATGGCCAATGATAAGCAATGAATGATGAACAATAATGAAGATAATAAATGGAAGCAATAATATCAAGAAAATGTTCGAGTGTATTTAGTATGGAGCAACAGAACTTTACAAAGTGACAAGGTTCCCCTTTATATATGGGATAAATCCCAACATAGTACGAAATACATTAATTACAAAGATATGGAGATGGGACAGATAGAGTACGCCCCTGATTCGGGTTTAGAGTAGCCCTCTAGACTTTATTAGCCCTAGTCGTGTACCTTGGGAACTCTCCATTTCTACCATTACCGTGATCATTACTGCCCCAAGGTCGAGTGTCAACGATCCTCAGGGAGGAGACAAGGTCGTGGCCTCAAGACTTCGAGGTGATCTTTCGAAGTGCCTTAATGACGAGAAATTGGACCCTCCAATTTCACCGTATATAGATAGTCCCTGCGTTGCCTAGAACAAAGTGATAGGAACAATTTTGGGCTTCTATTCCGAGGGCATCATCGTCATGACGTCAGCCCATCAGAGCATTAAATGCCATGCTAAAAAAACCGCGCAAGGGTCGCTGTCAAACGCGACTATCGAGAAGCCCACGAACCGCTATTGGTTCGTCCCTTCCGCTACCCACACAGCTCCTATAAATGCACCAATCATTTGATAATTCTCACTTTCTCAACATCTTTAAATTTTCAAAGTCAGATCCATCCCCTTTCGCATCCTTTCTTCTTACAGTCTTAGAGAAATTTTACCACCATCATGGCTAGAACCTCTAAGACGGTTCCTCGAAAAGACGAGGCTGCCTCTTCATCCTGAACATCCAAAGGGAAACCCAAAGTGATACCTACCGTGGAACAATGTAATCGTACCGAGCTTGGCATGACGAAGGATTTTACCGTCGAAAAACCCTCATCTACACGGGGCCGATGCGAACATGTGTCCCAATACATTAGTAGGTTGACCAACATAGGGAAGGTGAAGGAAGACTGCCGATGGGGTGTCATACCCCAAGCCGAAGGACACGACTGGTGCCCAACCGGGTAGCCCCTGTCAAGCGGACCTGGGTGCCTTTCCTATCCTACGTGATACCCCGTATTTTCATTACTCATTAATCAAGGAACTAACCATTTTATAATTGATATCACCTTTTCAAACATACACAACATACTTGATTACTTAACAAAGTTTACAACTACATCGCCCGACATAAAATTACATAAGTTCAAAACCCACATTTACTGTCTACGGAGCCTTTAAGGATACAACAGGATAATACAGTACTTGCCGGTAACAAGGCTCCGACTATACCTTACACAGAACCAAAATAAGACCCCGGAGTAGGAGCGACATGAGCCACGCAGGACCCCGAGAGGAAAGAGGCTCACCAGTACGGTTGATGGAAGATGAAGGAGTGCTACTTCCGGTGAACTGGAGTACTTGCTATGGATCCACCTACAATCATAACACGAATGTAGCGCCCCCAGAAAAAGGGACGTCAGTACACTTGAATTATACTGGTATGTATGAACAAACTTTGCCCCAAATAAACTCAAACCATACACAAGTAGGTAACAGTAATAGAAACAACAATCAAATGCACAAGGAAGGAACAATCAAGCCAAACAAGTTTACAATATTTCCTGTTTCCCCTTCTACATCTTTCACATCAAGGATTTCACAACTTTCTCATAATTTCATTTCAATAGTGATTTCGATCACTTTTCACCCTTATTACCTCGGCCACCCTTATCACCCCAACCCATAATTTATCATTTTGTGTTGCGGCGCGCAACCCTAGCCCACCGGACAATCACATTCCATTAACAACACAACAATAACAATTCACAAAGAACAACAACAATTCTCAAGGAACAACAACAACAATTCCAAAGGCAACAACATTAATTTACAAGAACTTCCCTAGTCATCTATACCATTTCCAGCTAATTCCACAACTCATATGCATATTAGGTTACAACAGGAATTTTCCACGACAAACCATATATGTTACTACCGCAGCCATTCCGATTGCATCAATTGCTATTTCCTTCCATCATTTGTTTCACAATGCTTACCACATAGCCCATTTACAATCACACACTTGGTTTATTGCCAATTACTTACACCATTATATCTAAAGACATAACCACAAACACTCAACCATACCGATCACAAGAATTGCATAGACGATTCACGTAGGAATCACTTACCAAGCACTCAAACACCAAACAAGGCAATTTTACAAAGGTCAAAGTTAAGCATACATACCTGGAGCCAAATTCCCTTTTAATTTCTACTTCCAACTTCACCAAAAAGCCTGACAACGTAAATCTAGTGCACAAATTAATACATATTTCTTAGAATCAAAGTTCACATTCACTACCCGAACACATTTAGGTTATCAACCTTCCTTTACACAATTCTTTACTCCCACCCAATCACTCTTACTAGATTTTAGGTTTTAATAGACATGCATGAGTGTTTCGACCCCTATTATCAAGAATCAATGCATGATATTCTTCCCCCCCCCCCAATCAAACTTGAAAGTTAATGAAAAGGTTTCGGATTCTTACCTGCAAGGATGGGGATGAAAACATTCACTTGAAATTTTTTCGACCCGGATCGTTTTAAGAGATTAGTTTTGAAGAATATGACTTCCTCTCTCAAGAATCCTCCTCCCTCTCTCTTATTTTGCTCAGTAAAGTGATTAAAAGAGGGGTTAGGTTGTTTTATTAAAAAGGGGATCGGGTTTAAAATTTTTAGAAAATTTGGAGTCCGAGTCGGGTCTGCGGTCGCACTCTGCGATCGCAGATACGAAATATAGTCCGCATAATAGACCACAAATGTGTTCCAAAAACCTTTTTCCACTGTTTCGGTATGCGGCAGAAATGCGATCTGCATACATGATTTGCGGTCGCATAATGGACCGCATTTTTTACCTCAAATTGACTGAACCATTGACTCACTCTTCGGTGCAAAATGCAGTTCCGCATATCAGTTATGTGGTCGCATAATAGACCGCATCTTGACCTTAATTTTTAACCAACCACTGCCCTAGTGTGCAGCAGGAATGCGGTCCGCACACTGGATCTGCGACCACATTCCGGACCGCAGAATGGCACTTTTCTGGGAAACTTGATTTCTTTGATTTATAAAAGCTTAGATCAATACCAAGGGTCCGAACCGCACATCTTTAACACATATTCAGAACTTGACACTACGAGCTACTAGGTTTTGAGCACAAATTTTTACGGGGCCTTACATGGGGGGAGGCAATAGAGGTTGATATTCCCCGCCCTGATGAGAGCTTAATGGATTACAAAGCTGGTTTCCTTCATGTATATACTTACCCGTTCACTTTAGGCTCGGCCGATTCTTCTAGACTCCCTTCCCTAAATGTAACGACCCGAACGGTTGTATTGAGCCTTTGCACTTTGCTCTCCAGTTCTCGGGCATGACTTGCCCCATGTGATGTATTATGACTTATATAAATCGTTAGCTTTGGTTTTCAGGGTAATCGAAATAAATTCAGAAGAACAGTTCTTAGTTTGAAACTTGAAATTTGAAAGGTTTGACCAAGTCTTGACTTGTTTGTATATGATCTTGGATTGGAACTTTTATGATTTGGTTAGCTCCGTTAGGTGATTTAGGACTAAGGAGCATGATTGGAATGTGTTTTGGAGGTCCGGAGTAGATTTAGGTTTGAATTGGCGAAATTGAGTTTTTGGCGTTTTCCGGTTGATAGGTGAGATTTTGATATAGGGATAAAAATGAAATTCCGGAAGTTGAAGTAGATTCGTTATGTCATTTGGGAGATGTGTGCAAAATTTCAGGTCATTTGGATGAGGTTTGATAGACTTTTTGATCGAATTCAAAATTCGGAAGTTTTGGAATTGTTAGGCTTGAATCCGAGGGTGATTTGATGTTTTGATATTGTTTTGAGCGTTCCGAAGATTGGAACAAGTTTTAATGATGTTATGGGGTGTGTTGTCATGTTTGGTCGGGGTCCATGAGGCTCGGATAAGCTTTGGAAGAGTTTTTGGAAGATTTTTTGCCGTTTTGAGCATAAACATGTAATGATCCAAAGGTCTATTTTTAGTTCTAGAGATTGAAATTTGATTTTGAGACTTCCAGAATTTTGATAATGAATTATAAGAGTGATATGGAATGTTTGGTCTAATTTGATCAAGTCGTGATTGGGTTTTTGACGCGAAACATGAGTTAATTGTTTAACGAGCAAAATGGGTATTTCACTGAGCATATGAGCTCCGAATTGCGTTTCGATTGAAGGGCTATGTACGTATTAATATATGTTACTCATAAGAACAAGAATCGTCGAATCCCGAGCTCATATGATGGATTTAGAGCCTTTTTAGTGAAATTATGGATTGCTGGTGCATTAGATATGGTGTGCACCTTTAGCGACTAGATTGGACCACTTTTAGCGACCAGAATCGGGTTTATTAATGTTGTTCTATTTTTAGCTTATTTTGACGTTCTTTTTTTTGTGAAAGAACACGGCTTGGGGCGATTTTTGAGCAAGAAATCATGGGAAATCTTGAGGTAAGTCACTTGTGATCATTTCTACTCCATAATATTGAATTATCATCGGATAATCCAACTATATTACATGTTTTTGAGGTGTGAATTGGGGATTTGGACCTAGGGATTCAAAAATAAGATTTAAAGATTTGGAGGCTGAATACTTATCGGAATTTAGTAATTTTGATATGATTGGACTCGTGGCTGAATGGGTTGTTGGATTTTGTGAGTTTTGTCGGATTCCGAAGTGTGGGCTCGAGGTCGGGTTTGAGCAATTTCGGCATTTTTATGTAGATTAGATATTTTCGCATGGGATTTGCTCCCCTAGCATATTTTAATGATTATGTACTAATTGTGGCCAGGTTTGGAGCATCCGGAGGTCAATTTGTGAGGTCAAAGGCATTGCGGGCTAGAGTTTGGACCGGATCGAGGTGAGTAATGATTGTAAATGATGTTCTGCGGATATGAAACCCCGGATTTGCACATCATTGTGCTATATTGAGGTGACACACATGCTAGATGACGAGCGTGGGGTCGTGCACTATTGGGGATTGTGACTTAGTCTATCCCGAATGACTATTTTATTGCTTATTTGATTGAAAACTATTTGCTACCATCATGTTGTTTGGGCCTCGTTCCAACTATTTGAACCCTTTGGGGATTTTCACTAATATTTCCTTACTGTTTTGACTTTAAACGTGTACTCAGTTATGCTATATTCTACTGTTTTCAAATCTCAGCCATGCTTACTCTGCTTTAACACGTGAAATTATATTCTAAATAGTATTTTGGGTTGAGCATCATATTTTACTGTTGCCCGAGTGGCTTATGTGATTTTGACTGAGTAAGGTCGAGGGGCTGTGTTATGAGGATACTTTTTGGTCGAGCTGCATGCCACAGCGGTGATACACTAATTATAATCATGAGGCCGAGGGCCTAAGATATGTTCGCCACGAGGTGGTTTGATTGATATGAGTCCGAGAGCCTAGTGATGATGCCACGAGATGGCTTGATATTGCGCTTGGGCCGTAAGGGACCCCTCCAGGAGTCGACACACCCCCAGTGAGCGCGGGTACCCATTGTCATGTCAAATATAGCCCGAGGGGCTGATATTATTCTGAGATATTGCCCGAGTGGTGGATTTGTTGACATTGTGCCCGAGGGGCGAACCTTTATGTGCTTATCTTTCTTATTTACCTGTTATGTACCTGTTTAATTGTGTAATTATGCCCGAGGGGCGGATCTTCTATGATTATCTGTTCTAATAGCTTGCATTCAATTGCTTAACTATTGAAAAGCCATTTTTTAAGAAGTTTAAATTGAGCTAAGGTGCTTAAGAGATTTCACAGCTTCATTGCTTTCTTACTGGTTTTGTACTGCTTCTATACAGCTGTGAGCACGTGATTTTTTCCCTAAGCAAACTATTCCTAAAAAATCCAAACAAAATGATTCTTATTTTTTACAATTTTGTTGATATTTGTTGCATCTTTGCATATGCATTAGGATTTTTAATTTTACAATTTTAGTATTAATTCATTTTGGAACAAATTAAGGAAAAATAAAAAAAATAGCATTTTATTGGAATTTGCTATAAAATGGTTATTAAATAGATTTTAGTCTTAGTTTAATTGTAGTTTAATTTCACAATTCTTATAAATCAGAAAAATAATATAAATTTGGAAAATAGAAAATTCAAATTGAAAATAAAATACAAAATGAGAAAGGCAAATAGATAAGAGAAAAAAGGGGCTGTTAAATAAACTGGGCCATTTGCCCAAGCCCAAATCAGGTCACACGCCCCAGTCCAGGTCCAATCACCCCAATGCCCG
>MU751657.1:28673-87055 GCA_026770625.1 Nicotiana glauca
AAACATGCAGGATCTTCAAAAAGAATCAGTTGTCATAGAAAATATATGGGGTCAGATAAGAAGACTAGAAGTCGTCAAGAAGGGCAAAAGTTATCAGCCAAGTTTTAAAGATGGTCGGGCAACGCAAAGCATGGAAAGGAGAAAAGGAAAGCCATCCCAGCGGGAGTACCACAACCAACCACCGCATTTTAAATTGACAGAATTTTTTTTGATTTGAAACAGGGGCACGGAAATGTTATTGATGGCAGAAAGATATGCTACAAGAGGATTATCAAACTGGGGCAGAAAATTTTCTGTCGTGTTGAAAATTTTCTTGAAGTCGGGTATCCATCTGAAGAACATGAAGGTCAATACAAGTTTTTTTTTTAAAAAAAAAAGAGAAAAAGAGAGGGAAGTAGTTTTCAGGAAAGAAACACTAGTTTTAAGAAAAGTAATTTTCGGAGGATTGAAACAACAGTTTTAAGAGAAGTAATTTTCGGAGGATTGAAACACCAGTTTTTAGGGAAGTAGTTCTGAAGGAAGATAATTCAAGTTGGAAGGTAGATAAAACAAGTTTTGGAGGAAAATGGGTAATAGATAAAAATTTTAGTCTGATGAGTCTTTCACCTAAGATAAAGGCAGAAGTTGGAAAAACAAAAGGAAGGCATAATTTGGAAAAAAAATAAAGGCAGAAGTCGGAAAAACGAAAGGAAGGTATAATTTGGAAAAAGGGGAAGGCAGAAGTTGGGAAAAAAGAAAGGAAGGAATAATTTGGAAAAAGGGGAAGGCAGAAGTTGGGAAATAAGAAAGGAAGACATCATGTGGAAAAAGAAAGGAAGGCAGAATTTGAAAAAAAGAAAGAAGTGAAATTGGAATTTGAAAGATTACGAAATTCTGAATTCGAAAGATTGGACCTAGTCTGATGAATTATCTCCTAGAGTCAAAATCTCAGTCTGATGAATCTTCCACCTGAGATCACAGATAAATGGACCTAGTCTGATGAATTATCTCCTAGAGTCAAAATCTTAGTCTGATGAATTTTTCACCTAAGATAAAGATAAATCTTAGTCTGTTGAATCTTTCTTCTAAGATGAAAATCTTACTCTGTTGAATCTTTCTCCTAAGATGAAAATCATAGTCTAATGAATTTTTCACCTAAGATAAAAATAAATCTTAGTCTCTTGAATCTTTATCCTAAGATGAAAATCTTAGTCTGATGAATTTTTCACCTAATATAAATTTTAAATTTTTAAAATACATGTCAGCCTTTAAATTTTAAAGTTACACTTCAGTCTTATCACAATTCAAGTTTTAGCTTTCAATTCATATATGGTAACAAGCCCCAGTTTTCCAAACTGGGGCAGAAAATTTTCTTTGTTTTGTCTATTTTTGTGAAGTCAGGAGCCCACCTGGAGAACAAGGGAATACTTTCCAAACGTTGCAAGCAGGAGCCCACCTGGAGAACAAGGGAATACCTTTTCAAGCAATCGCAAGCAGGAGCCTACCTGGAGAACAAGGGAATACCTTTTCAAGCAATCGCAAATAGGAGCCCACCTGAAGAATGGACACATATTTCAAATTATAGTAGTCAAGAAACATCAGAAGGGATGGCAGAATATCGCCAAGGCAACAACAAGAATCCCATTGGAAGAACACAAAATACAAGTTCAAGGCAACACAGGAACAAATTTGAGGACATAGATAGGACTTTTTGTAACTCATAGCTTAGGATAATTTCTTTTTATCTTGACATGGTGTAATAAGGGGGTCAGCGAGCAGTAACAGCAGCAACAACAGTAAAATCACAGCTCCTGGTAGTCCCAGCTACCAAACCTTGCTGAACTACACTAACCTGATTCCTGTTTTGGCCAGGCTATGTAGGCAGCCTCTGAAGCAGGGTGCGGTCAATTCTTTCAAAAATGCTTCACACGGAATATGCAAGTGGGCAAAAATCTCTCAGTTCAGCTCACTTGTCTTTGCACGAAAACTCTTCGTGTTTCCGGGCAAAGAGGGGCAGCTGTGAGCACGTGATTTTTGCCCTAAGCAAATTATTCCTAAAAAATTCAAACAAAATGATTTTTATTTTTTATAATTTTGTTGATATTTGTTGCATTTTTGCATATGCATTAGGATTTTTAATTTCACAATTTTAGTATTAATTCATTTTGGAACAAATTAAGGAAAAATCAAAAAATAGCATTTTATTGGAATTTTCTATAAAATGGTTATTAAGTAGATTTTAGTCTTAGTTTAATTGTAGTTTAATTTCACAATTTTTATAAATTAGAAAAATAATATAAATTTGGAAAATTGAAAATAAAATACAAAATGAGAAAGGCAAATAGATAAGAGAAAAAAGGGGCTGTTAAATAAACTGGGCCATTTGCCCAAGCCCAAATCAAGTCACACGCCCCAGTCCAGGTCCAATCACCCCAATGCCCGATCCAGCCCTAGCCCCCCCCCCCAAAACGACGCCGTTTAGAATCGTTAAATCTTAGCTCTTGATCACCCCAGATCCAACGGTCACCTGGTCTTCCAACATAATAAACCAAACGATGTCGTTTGGTGCTCAGTGTATCTGAGCCGTTCAAATCAGTTAATCCAACAGCTTTAGATTCTTCTACCATAATTAACTAATATGTCTTAAAAAATCAAAACGTTACCCTCGTCTCTTCACTATAACAAATCATAGCCGCCCTGTTCTTCCATAGACCCCGCCGGAACCCTCGCCGGCAGGAAACACCCCTTACGCCAAAACCTGCCAGATTTACACCATGTGACCACCTTAAAATCCTCTTTCCACCCCTCTAGTTAGTTTCCTTCAAGCACAAGCCCAACTCCTCGAATATATAATTTTGTTTCGCCGGAACCCTAACTCCGGCGAACGACACTTCACCAAAATCAACCCAAATTGATATTCCAAAGCCACGAGACTTCCCTTCTTTCCCCTTCCTGCGAACGAGTCAAGCGTTTTTCAGATTTCAAATCCAAGGGTGGTATTATTCAGGGAGTTAATTCGAAGATCCTCGTTGTTTCTGTCTTTTCGGTAGGTATTTCTTCTATCCCGTTGTTATAGTGTAATTTCTTTTTTCCTTCCACTTCTTTTGATTTCTTCTGATTATTTGCGTGGATTCTAGTTTGTTCTTATGTTTGTAGGTTAAGTCATGTAGACCGAAATGGTTTACTAAATCAATTTTATAATCTGTTGAAACCTTCAAGTTTACAAATAAAACTTTCTTGCCATTTTTTCCTTCATAATGACCTAATCCAAATTCAAATTGTATTATTAATCGCTTGGTTGTTTCTTTGCCGATTGCCTTTGTATTGATGATTGATGATATGAACCTGAGATTAATACATGATCCTTGATTATAGGTTTAGAGTTTAAGTTTTTTTTTTCAATCGACAGGGTTTCTTCTCATCTGAATGGTTGTTCTTTATAGTTGATTAATCCTGTTTTGCCTTAGGTTTGATCTATGTTCTATTAGGTGGTTTAATCCAGTTGATTATTGGTAATTAGATTGGTGATGAGATTAACTCTAGGAATTGTTTGCATTAAGTCAAATTTCAGCTCTGTTGTGGTCAAGGTAATAGGTTAGTCATTTTGAGGTAATTAGCAAGGAACTTCAAGGGTAGGTCTGATAGTAATTTTAGGGAACCGTAGGGGTAGTTTGGGCATAGGAAAATGGCAAGTTTATTAGAAATGGTAAATTCTGAAATGAAGTAGGGGTAGTATAGGAATTGTAGGGGTATAGAACATTNGAGTGAAATGTCTAGAACATTTTGCCCCTTAATTGTGCCTATAAATAGGCATCCCAATGCCTTAATAAAGAAGTTTGGAACCCCAAAAAAAAAATTCCCAAAAAATATCTTCCAAATGTCAGATCTGAAATTCATTTCAGATCACAATTCTCCATTCTAGATTCAAATCCTTTTAGATTTTAGCATTTTTCAAAAGGAAAAACCAGAAACAATATAAAACTTCAAAAACCAAAAAAAAACTACTGTTTTATGAAGAGCTAGGCGGATCTCAACTTTAGATTGATCTACATATATCCAATTTAGTTTTCCGTTAATTTGAAGTTCCAGAAATGATGTTTGGTTGCTTTCAAGTAAGTTAGGGCTAGATCAATTGGTTTTGGGTTGCATGATGGTTTGTTAGAAATTTCAGAACCCTTTGAATTCAAGCTCGAGTCTGCTTGGGTGCTTTAGTGATAGATTTATTGTGGTGATGGATCTATACTTGGATTTTAAAACTTGCTTCTAATTTGCTAAGTCAACTGGTCAATTACTGGATTTGAAAAATTCTCCGAGGTTGCTGGTTCTATTTTCTGATATGTTGGTTGCTGCTGACTGCTCGTCCTTTGTTCTATTTCCAAATTCAGGTACACCTTCGAATCTCTGATGTAGCTCCAAGGTCGGAAGATAATGAATAAATGTGCCAGTTGTTTGATCCTGAGATCTATTTGCTTGCTGGATTATAGTAGTTAACTAGACATTTGAATCGATTTGGCTCTGTATAAATTATGAACTGTGATTTGTATTCATGGACTGTTAATTAATTCAAATTCGCCTTGTATGAATTCTGTAGTCATTAAGTGATGATTTGATTTGACTTAAATGTTAAGGCTTGTATTATTAAATGTTAGCTGTAGATCATTGGATTCCAAGTAGAAGTTAGCTTAGCACTGAAAATCGATTTGAGCAGACCCTAATGTCGAGGCCAGTTCGAGCATGCTAATGGTTTAACAAAACTGGTTTAATAACAGAATAGTCCATCCTCTTAACTAGTAACAGCCCTTCCATCATCATTTGTATTAAATCATAGTTTAACATATGCATGTGAATAAGTGTTTTAGATTCAGTGATATCTGTATTTGAGTTGCTATTGCCAAGTTAACATTAAGATTTGGAGTAAGGATCAGAAGTGTGAATTGGTTAATTGAATTAAAGCTACAGTTTAATTCAGCAATAGACAATTGGTAGGTTTAGACTGTCTGGGCCTACGCCTCATTCACGTTAGGCCTGGCTAATGCTCTTTTAAGGTTTAGGTTATTGATATAAAATGAATTTTGGATTTGAGTTAGGTAGAAGGATTAAATTAAAAGGCATGTCCTTTTGTTTACGCCCGGACTTGAATTCGGAAACCGAATTCTAATGTAATCAATTAGGACTTTCCTTTTATTTTAGAGATAGAATCAAATAGAAAATATAGTAGGTTTTAGGTTTACCCTTTAGAATAAAATAGGACGAGCCTCGCCCAATAAAAAATGCAAAATTGTGGGTTCCCCAATAAAGGTTTTAAAAATATTTAGAAAATCGGGAAGGGCCGTTTAGCGAATTTCACGGCCTTCCCAAAATATAATAACGCGCTAGATTCTTTTAGACGCGATTCTAATAAAATTACATTCTTAAACTCAGTGTGCATTTCATGCAACCCAAATCCAAATCTCAACGAAGTCGAAATGTGTCAAAAGCCATAGGCGCACTGGTACGGCGTGGTTCGAGATACATTTTCACGACGTTGCAATTCCTATAAGAAATAAATATATAAATGCGGATTACTAATAAAAGGCACAACATGTATTGAAATCAGATATAATTAAATACAACAGTTGAGCGACCGTGCTAGAACCACGGAATTTGGGAAAGCCTTACACCTTCTCCCGGGTTAACAGAATTCCTTATTCAAATTTCTGGTTCGCGGACTGTTAACAGAGTCAATATTTTCCTCGGTTCGGGATTCAATCGGTGACTTGGGACACCATTAATCTCCCAAGTGGTGACTCTGAATAAAAATAATAAATCCCGTTTCGATTGTCCTTTAAGTGGAAAAACTCCTTTACGCCCTTCCGGGGGTGTAGTGAGAAAAAGGAGGTGTGACAACATCATGTTGATGTACTCTTCGTGATTTCCTATCACTTAGTCTTCATTTATTTTTATTAGTCACTGAGTTGGAAGTACTCACTTTACTCCCTGCACCTTGTGTGCAGATTCAAGTATTTCTGAACCCGGTAGCGGGTATTGGTTGCTCGGAGGCAGATTCATCGGAGTTAAAAAGGTAGCTGCCCGACGTTTGTAACACTGATTTCTCCCTTTCAATTTCATTAGACTGTATTTAGTGCATTTTTGACTGTAGTTGTATTCGAACCTTAGTAGATGCTCATGATTAGTGACACCCCGATGTCGGGCTGTGTTGGGTTGTTATTCCGCATATTTGTATTGTTGATTACTTAAATGTTGGATTAATTATCCTTATAAATGACTTAAATTGATTTATTAAACTGTTAGAACTGAAATGGGTAAATGTCGGCTGGCCTTATCTTTACGAGATGCGCCATCATGATCGGTCCGGATTTAGGGTCATGACACCGGAGATAGATCCAGTCATTCTCGATTACTGCGACAAATACCAAGTGATGCTTGGTCAAATCTATCTATCTTTCTAGAGGATAGACTTGATGCTCTGCCATTTTTCCGATGGGGTCAAGGGTGAGACCTTTACCCTCAACCATTTGATTAGGTTGTACAGCCCTCGATTTTATCGAAGTTTGATCAAGCTTCACCACCGGTCCAAAAAATCATTTTTCTCGAGCACCGACGAGGACAAGGATCGAGGGTGGAAGAGTAGGTTCGTCCGAATGAGGACCTCAGACATCAATCCGGTCGGGAGGATGCCATTCCCCGAGAAGTGGAACACACAGCATAAGTATTTTTTCCCTCTGGCATGTTTTGTGATTTTCTCTTCTCTCTTACAAAAAAATGATCTCCTTTTAGTTTCTGCAACTACCGCTTGATATCTCGAAGCGGTTCACGATCTGCCGAGATGGATCAAGCGGTTGGATATCTCATTCCCATATCTCGTTCGGTCTTGGCCTGACCTGGCTAAGACGCGGTAGGTGGCCAAGAGTTATGGTAAAGTTTTCCTTGCCCCCTTTGTCTTAGCCTTATGTTTCTCCCCATATCCTTTGTGCTGATAAGTTATGGCCACTGCGCTCGCGCAGGCCTTGGCGATGGTATGCGGATGAGACTGCCTCCTGGTGGCAAGATAGAGACTTTGGAGCCTGCTAAGGGCAAGAAAAGGAAGGGTAAGGTGGTTGATGATCCTCCCATGGCAAAGAAACCTAAGTCACACGGCCCTCGAGCTGCCACTAAGACCTCAGCTTTAGCTTTCGGAGCAAGCCTCGGCACTGGGATGAAGATGATGATGAGAGCGAGTGCCATTTGGTACAGAGAACAAGGTCAGGCACGTGAGTTTTGTAGGCGCCTCGACCAGAAGCCGTTGAATCGAGAACAAACAATTTAGGTCAGTCCTGTGCAATGAAGACCCTCGAGGAGGGTGTTAATGTGGTCCCAAATCCCATGATTGAATATGGCACAGTTTCTGCTGGGGGACCGTTATTGCTATCTTGAAGGGTCTAAAACCAGAGCTTTTAGGGCGTAGGAGTTGGCCATCGAGGACATCGATATCCTGGATGATTTCAGTTTGGACCCTCAGTTCTCAACAGGGGAGCTAAGGGACGCTCAGGATATGAATACCGCCAAAGTAGGGGATGCTCTTAAGGGGGGAGGTGCACTTAGCAACATTCTTGACGATTTCAGTGAGAACATCGATCTCGACGCTCCCGGTGTTGTCCCGGCAGCGGAGAGGTTCCGGCGGCAGGTGATAGCTATTTTATGTATATTTCTTTAGTGTCAAGCACTATTCTTCATTTTTCTAACTCTTCTATTTTGCCGTAGTGTAATAAGATGTATGACCATGCCCTCTCTAGGCTCCAGGAGGAGCTTTCATGCCGTGAAAAAGAGCTCGATAGGCTTACCTCGTGACTCCGAGAGTCGAAGGCTTTCTCCGCCAGAAAAGAGAAGGAGTCAAGCGAGCTTCGGGATGCTTTGTAGAGAGCGCTTCGAGAAAAAACTGATATTGTTGAGTAGGTATTTTGTCATGCGTAAATCCACCCTTCGTTCCATAATTTGATAGTGACTCGCTTACCTTTCCCTTCGCATATCGGGCAAAAGGATTCGTAGATCGGGCAAAAGGATTCGCAGATCGGGCAAAAGAATGTGGAGATCCTTGGGCTGAGGGAGGGAAATAAGGTAGCGACTTCGAAATTGGCATCAACCCATGGTTTTCTCCAAAATTCTCGAAAGGAGATTGTTGTGCTGACTGCGGCCAAGTCCGAGATCGAAGGGAAAGTCGCTACTTATCTAAAGGACACAGCCATTGCGAACCAAATAGTCTGTAATATATCGATAGAGGCCGAGTTAAAACTTTCTCGGGTTGTCGCTCATGCTAGTGCGAAGGAGAAGAGGGAAGCCTTAGATGGGGTCAGAGCCAAAGGTGTCAATTTTTCAGCCAAGATTGAGGAGGCCTGAGAGTTAGAGAGGAAATCAACGCTCTTGGTCACTTTAGATGAGGATCCTGGAGATGGTTCAAAGGATAGTGGCAATGAAGAGTAGGATTTGTGTCGCTTTTGCTTTTCTCTTTTTTTTTTGTGCATGCACTCCTGAGGGAACAAATTTTGAAAAGACACCCCTTGTAAATATATTTTTTGGCAATGCAAGAGAGAATTTATGCTCCAAGTCTTTCCATTCTTTATATTTCGTCGTTCTTGCAGAGTTAGTCTTCGAATTTTAACATTAACTCTTTGGAGCCCATACTTGGAGCAATCGGGGCCCCTGAAATTGGGTCCTATCTTGAATTAAATCGATAACTCCTCTAGGGCCGATGCTTGTGATAGCAAGAAACCCTCAAGGTATCAATACCTCTCGAATTTCATGGGATAGCAGCATTCGTGCGATCTAATAAAGGGAACCCCGAGTTGGTCCTGCCAGTAAACTTCCCAAGAAAAAAGTGACATTAACATGGCCAAAATTTATTGTCCCTCTGGGTAGGCGAGCAGTCGTTGCTTTGCCCCTCTATATTCAGTCTCTTGCTTCTCAAGTGGAGATTCTGCTACTCTAAGTAACTATTTCTTCCATATTACTTTGGTTCTTTGTGCTAGTTCTCCCGTCGTTTCAACTCAAAATCTTTACCCAAATCTATACCCTCCTTTTCCTATTTTATTGTAGTCATGACTGCTATGTCGACATTTGCCCATCAAGGAGAAGGGAGTTCTGCCTTTATTCCGCGTCAGGTCGGTGGTGCACCGCCGATGCCCGGTGAGCGGGCCTTGAGGTGCTTTGTCTCGAGAAGAGACTTTACGTTGGAGAGATCTCCCACCGTTCAAGGACACTGGGAGCATGCGTCGAGGTACATCTCATTTGTAGGGGAGGAACACCTCGAAATGATCAAAAAACACTGTGGTTGGGGAGAAGGAGTAGTGTTGATACCCAATTTTTCTCTATTCAAAGTACCCTCAAAATAGCATATGTATGCATATATAAGCATATCCAGGTGTTTCCATATTTTTTTCTTAATTTAAAAAGACTTTAAAACAAATTTAGCCCCCTATTTTATCCACAACAATCCAATAATTATTTCTAAAATTATTAGTCTTGATAATTTATTTATTGGATCTTTATGTTTATTCTAAAATATAGCTAAGGAATGTTTTGTATATTTCTACAAAATTACTTAGTATTTTTTAAGGCCAAAATTCTATAGGTGCAATATTAGCCCCATTTAGATTTAATTGTATTTTATATTCATAAAACTAGGTCTGCTATTTTTAAATAATTAATTATGTACTACAAATTATTTTAGTACCTTTAATTTATTTTCAGAAATTATTTCATTATTTGTTTTAAAATTCAAATAGAAAAATTGGCTATTTAAATGCTAACCCCATTTTATTGCGATTATAGCCTAAATAGGACCCCCAATTACCCTGGCCCAATTCCTATTAAACCCCTCCACAGTTTCGATTTAAACCGACCCAAACCCAGTCTCATTAAATCGCCCACTTAACCGTTTCAATCTCAGCCGTTGATCATTCAGATCAACGACCCATAACCATCCTTACCTAAATTAATCCTAAACGACCCCTCCTAAACCCTATCATTTCCACCATACGCCTCTGCATCCCCCTCCTCTCTCAAATCCTCTGTACAACAACATCAAACCATAGCCGCCGCCACCTTAATCTACCCTAATCCATGGCTCTCCAGGATTATCGGAGACCTATACTAGCCTCCCATGGCTTTTACGTGCTTGTTTTTGTCGTCTTATGACCGTATTCTGAAGGGGCTTGGTCCAGTCCTTGCCTGATGACTATTCTTCGGCCGTCTCTAACCTTTCTCTGGCTAGCCATGGCCATTCGAGTCAAACCTTTGACTCTTTTGTTTAGATCGATAGCCTTCAAGGCCTTTCTCGTTACTTTGGGTTCTTCTCGAACCCTAATCTCTGAGACCTTTTTGACTTCTTTCAGGTTTACTTTAGATTCATGCTTGCTATGAGTTCTTAAATGCCTTCTCGAGGTTTCTTTAATTTTTCATTCAAAAAAGACTCGCCATCTTTTTCCGATTAAAGTTTTCCTTCAAGTTCTTCTTTTCAAAGTATTTTATGCGTTTAGCATGATAAAAATCCTAATTTCATTTGGGGTTTCTGAGAATACTTGTAAGTGTTTGTTTAATCTACTTGTTCATCATCTCTAGACTCGATTGGTATTGAAAACCCTAATTTATTTGGGTTCATTCGAATTTCTGAGACTGTTTGCTAAATATTGTCAGATTTATTTGTTTATCCTCTTTAAAATCGATTGATGTTGAAAACCCTAATTTCTTTTGGGTCTATTCTAGTTTCTAAAATTTCTTGTGCAATTTATTTGTTTATCATCTTTTTAGTTTGAATTGAATGTTATTAAAGAAAACCTATGTCTTTCGATTTGAAACTGCTCGTTTGAATGCCTGACTTGATTTGAAGCATCTCTTTTCTTTATATGATTCCTCTGATTCTGGATTCTTACTATCTTTGAAACTCAACTATGTTGTGAGACCCCTTGCATGCTCCTGATACTTTATTTTCTTTACTACTGATTCAATGAAACTTGACCTCCTAGACTAGCATGCTTCGAATATTTACTGAACTTTATGCTACTATATATTGTTTCTTTGCCAATAGTTTGGCCTCGCATGTATACTGTTTGTGCACTCTATATATATGCTAAGGTTCCTTCTTTGATTGATGCCCAATTTTGGGCATTATTTCAAAACTTCTCCTCTTTGTGAACTCTAATTTTTAGTCGCATGTTAATGTAATTGATCCATTTCCTTATTATTGCCTTGCTGAATCTTTTCCCCAAAATAAGTGTATCTTTGTACTTGGACTCGATTGTGTACTTAATGTTTTACAACTTCTTTTTATGGTAATAATCAGTCTGCCTACAAACTGATTTTCTTTCCCTCATTTAAACCTGTTAGTCCCGTAAAACAAATGATTCCTCAATTAAAGGGGAATCGCGTGGTTGATTGATTTTGATTGCTGATTGCTTCCATATTTGTATTGACTTTATTTGCTGCCTTATTTCATATGTTTTCAAAACTATAAATACCCACCTTCTATTCTTTCAAACACACGAACAGATGGAATAAAACACTTGAGTTCAAACACACACTCCACTAAAATCTCTCTATTTGCTCTGTTGCTACTTGTATTGCTGCCTTACCTAGCCGGCTGAAAGCCAAGGCTAGACTGTGAGAAGCTTGCTTATTTTTCTCTACATTTGCATCTTTACTGGTATGTTCTAGCTAATTTTCAGCATCAACAACAACATGTTTCCTTGATGTTTCTTTCATCCTTGTTTGTCTCCTATTTGTATTTAACCAAGTTCCATTATTAATCATGTTGTTATCTCCCCTTTCTGTACTGAACTGATGCTTCTGTTAAGTACCTGTTATGGCTTGTGAATCCTAAATCCCCATCCCCAATGTGTTTGGTATCTGTGGTTGGTTTGGGGCATGACAGCATTGGACATTGCTGTGCATGACCCAAACATGATCCCTTGGGATCATAACCTTCATGTCTCCTCTAGTTGTTGTGTGTTCTGATTGGCTTATAGGCATGTAAGCATCTCCTATTATTGTGCATGCCCAAAACTGGTCCCTACCTCAGTACATAGGCTCCTTGCAATGGATTCCCAACCCCTGATCCCTTTGTTTGAAGTTATTAGTTCTGTGTTTTACTAATCACTGCTTCCCAACCCCTCTACCCCTCTCCTTTCTCCCCTCAGTTTTAAAACTTTATTCCTGCACTTCCACCACATTCTTAGACTTAAGTTCTGCCCCTCTTGTGTAAGCCTTGCCTTACGATCCATGATCTCCCTTTGAACTTGGACACATAAGGGTTTGCCTTCCACACTGCACTCATCTCTATCTGGTTCTATGAATCTGGGTGTAAGCACAGTCCGGGGTCCTTTGAGACCCTTAGGGAACTCTGACACACCCAGGTCTGAGATGAAATCATGGCATCTTAAGGTAGTTTATTCCATAACTCAGGGAGGAACAAAAAATCAGGCTTCCACTAGTTGCATCATTTATATATATTTGATGTAATTCAGTATTTCTTGTTTGTCATAATTTGTAATAAACACTTGGGGTTGGCTGGTGAAAAGGGTTGGGTAAATATGCATGCTTAAGGGTAGATATCATGCCTATAAGACTACTCTTTAATTCTGCATGTTCAATTTGCATTGAGAAACCATGTCTATAGGATCTTTCATATTCAACTCTATGTTCAAAATTGCATCGAGATAAACTATCTATAGGACTAACTTTAAATCGTGCATGTGCAACTTCACACCTAGATAACCTGCCTATATGAGTTATCTAAATTTCTGCATGTTTGCCACCATTTAGATATCATGCTCTTAGGGTCCAATTGGTCATAATCTTGCATCATGTTTGTAATATTAATATCAGTACTATCTTAGAAATCATGCCTATAGGTGTTAAAATTAGCATTTAGATATCCTGCCTATAAGGTGTTAAAGTCAGCACTAGATATCATGCCTATAAGGTGTAAAGTTAGCACCTAGATAACCTGCCTATAGGGGTTAAAATTATTCAATTAGATATCCTGCCTATAAGGTGTTAAAATCAGCATTTAGATATCCTGACTATAGAGGTTAAATCATTCAACTAGATATCATGTCTATAAGGGTTTAAAATCAGCAATCTTAGACATCATGTCCATAGAAATAAAATCAGTAGTAGTAGACACCATCGTCTGCTGGATCTAAAACTAGTCTAATTTAAAATTAGTCTATTCTGAACCAATTTTTAAGTAACCTAATTCCTTCTTATTAATACAACTTAGCAAGAATGCTTATAGGTCCTCAAACTATTCCCTTTAGTTCGTTTTTGCTGGCCACATTCAGAATTAGTAATAGACACCATGTTCCTAAGGTCTCTCCTAAACACTTAGGCAAGCCTTAGGTAATAACAGCAATAAAACTAAACCCGCCCTGTTAATTGTTAATTGCTACAACTAGCAGGCAGTCCTGATTCGTGTTTCCGAACTGAGTCATATAATAGACCAGGTCTGCTTCAACAATAATCTCCTTTCCTTAAGTATTTTTAGAGTCAGACCTTGTTTGTTGTTTGAGTCATGCTATTTGATTGCTTTGTTTGAGGAGGTATAAATGAGCCCTCAATGTTTATGTGCTTCCCCTTTGATGTGCAGTCTTATATGTTTTGTATGTCGCCTTAGATTTTTCACCTTTTAAACTTCAAGTCATCCTAATATCCCTCCATTTTAGGATTATTAATCCTAAGTTCCTTCGGGACTAATAGGAATGGGATGGGTAATAATATGCAATAGTTGTCGAGACCAATCTGCGCTTTAGTATCTTAACGGGGTGGAAAGGGTAGATATGGATATGATGACCGGTGCGCTAATACCACGTGTAGCCGCTTTTTTGAGGAGTGATTATTGGGTATTGCATTGATATGATCCATATTATAAATAAACCTAGGACCCCCTCCTTTTCTTTCCTTTTCTTTCGAAGTATTATAACTACTTTTCAAAAATTAATCTTCTAATAATTGCTCTTTTAAAACTTTTTTTACTTTCATCCATTTGTGTATTAAAAATCTCCTCTTAGTTGAGCCTTATCTCTTTATATGTTAATTGCACCAAATTCACAAAGAACTATCTGGCCGGGAACCATACTAGTGGATCTTGAGGGGTGCCTAACACCTTCCCCTTAGGATGATTTCAAGCCCTTACCTTATCTCTGGTTATCAAGCAAACTTAGAAATAAACCTTGAAGGTGTCCTAATGAACCATAAATCATTAGGTGGCGACTCTTCAAAAATGCAAAACCTAGTTCCCAAAAGGAACGAGTTGTCTTATACCCAAAATGTCATTCGCCCGATTCTCCCGACGCGAGGATGGAAAAAGGGGGCGCGACAGCATGGTGACTCTGCTGGGGATATCAGGCTTTTACCATTTTAGATTGTACTTGTTAATTCGTGCCCTCCGTTCATATGCAATTACCTGTTTAAATTCCTTTAAGCATTTCATTTCTTTTACAAAGCAAAACTGACCTATCTTCTTCATTTCTTTTCTTTATTATTGCTTCAAATTTTAAAATTTTGTATTTACTGCTTTCTTAGCATGCAAGTACGTGACAACATGCTTTTAATTATTGCATAATCATGCTCAATATCATATTCCACTCATGCCAAACAAATACCATAGTAACGCTTATAATGAGTGGTTACGCTGTTCCTATATTATTACCCCCTAAATTCGAAAAGGCGTATTTGTTGTTAACCTTGTCGATCAACGGTGTAGTTGATGGTTCTGTGCCTTCCCCCTTGAGTTGTCTACTCAAGGGTACCAGTCTAAAACCACATAGAAACCTTACTCTGTTCAAATGTGCATGCATCATGGTCAAACCTAGCTGAGTCAGTTATATTGTCCACATAATGATCCTTTAAGATAGCCTTGTCCAAAGTCCACTAGATTTCCCCAAACCCAAATGGACATCACCATATTTTAGGCATTTATTTGGAGAACTAAAATACGCCATGCTAATTTTTGGTATTAAATAGTCAAATCTGGTGGGGGGTAAGGGTCTAACCTTATTTGCCTTGCAGAAATATAAGGCACGAAGTCCCTAGATTCGGCATGGTCACCAACATCCATCCAAGGTTGCTAAGCTGGTGGAGGGATCTTCACTCTAGTGATCAAACGCTTGTTCGAAAATATCTGGGAAATCTACCATCCCTTATGGAGATCCAACCTAACAACAAAATCATAGAAGCTGCTACACTATTCTGGGATTGTGAAAGGGATGTGTTCCGTTTTGGGGACATTGAAATGACACCCCTGTTAGAGGAGATAGGAGGATTAGCCAGTCTAGTCTAGGAGACTTCGAGTCTACTGATGCCTGAAAACCGTAAGGGCAGGGATTTCCTCATAATGATGGATTTAAAGAAGAATCCAGAGTTGACATGTCTGAAGGAATCCTACATCCGTTTTGTCTATCTATAGGAAAGGTACGGTCACAGAAAATCCTACTGTACGTACCCTGGCGAGTTTACCATTACATCCTTGGGGAACATTCATCGAAGGGTCTTCGTATTTATGTTTTATTTCCTGACATTAATAGTGTTTCTGACAAAGAAAGCAAGGATCCACACCAGGATAGCCATGGTAACTAAAACCCTTATGGAAGGGACTGGCAGGAAACCATTCAGCATTGTTCCCATGATTATTGCGGACCTATACCGAGCCTTGGAGAAGTGTCGACTAGGCGCAAAACACTTCGAGGGTTGCAATTTGCTACTCCAACTCTAGCTTATGGATCACCTCGAAAGGGGTAAATATCGACAAGATATTCAGCGAAGGGACTAGGATGATCACATCACTTTCCATCATCCAAAGCGAATGAATTACATGCCCAATATGTTCGCTCAGACAGAAGATGCCAAAAGATGGGTAGTGCTATTTGATAACCTAACCGAAGAACAGGTCCAGTAGATGTTCGAGTGGTTTCCGACCGAGGAATTAATCACCCAATCCAGAAATGCACCTTTTCTGATATTGATCGGTCTGAGGGAAACATATCCTTATGTCCCTCTCCAAGTTATGAGACAAGCCGGTAGAAAGCAAGTTATACCTAGGGTCGACAAGATGAGTCATTTCTGAGATGACTTCTTGGATAATGATAGCCCTTACAAATGTCAAGCTTAGCATATGTAGCATTACAAGATCATAATGGGGAGAGATACCATCGAGCCAGACAGGTATCATGTTGGTTGCGCTCCTTATACTTAGGGTGGTTGGAAGACAATCATGATGGTTTGGGCCATCCAGGATTTTCCCGAGGTCACAAAGTTATATATGAAAAGGCCGAGACACATTTCAAATACAATCAACTACGCAAAAGGATCCGGCAGTACGAAAGCGAACACTGCAAAATACAAGAGTCCAATCAGAAGCTAATTGAGGAATGGAAGGACATGGCTGTCAGTGCCAACAAGCGATTGGGATACTTGGAGCGAGGCATAGTGGAGTTGGAGAGAAAGTTTCTCAAGAGGGTCAAAGATTGCCAAAATGCTGAAGGAACCGAAGGCGGACACCTAGCCAGAGCCTACCTATTGCTAGGACTTCGCGAGTTGGGAAAGCTGTTCTACGGAGCCAAGGATGCCGAATCTGGGGAAGGTCCTTCTGGGACCAAGTATATAGGAATTTTTCTTTTCGCTTTATAAAAATGTAATAAGGCTAATGACCATTAGCGATTTTCATTTCCTGTTTATTCAGTATCAATTTGGAATTCATCTATTTTTTATCAATAAAATAAGGCATTTAGCATCCTAAGTTCTTCAAATAAACTTGTTTCTAGGCCTACCTCGGGCACAACGAGTCTCCTAAATTAGGACACGCTTTATATTCTTGCACTATGTGTTTAAATACTGCAATATTTTTTGTGATCCTCGCTAACTTGGTTACTTTTTGTTTTATTTTTTGTTTTGTTATTCCCCTCCCTAAAGGTTAGTTCGTGCACTCTGGCAACATCATCCTATTACACAAGATCCAAGGGCCCTCCACCCACTCCTCCTCTAAGTCCTGTTAAGAATAAAAACAAGGGCAAAATGGAATATTTGAACATCAGAAAGGAAATCAAAACAACATAGCCCATTGATGGCCATGGTATTCGGGTTCCCAATGAAAACGTATCGCAACTTGAGCAGCAATTATTGAAGTTTCAAGAAGAAATTGATCAGGTTCGGAATTTGGCCAACCTATCCTTCTCGCTCAGCACCCCAGACACCATCTTCCTCAACGGCCAAAATCCCACACCTCCACAAAAACAACCAAATCATCCCACTATTCCAACAATTAACCATTGCAATACTTTCCACACTCCAAACAATAATCCATACTCTTCTCCGAACCACAAAACTCCGCAAATGATCACTTCCACGCCCACACAGCCGGACACCACAATAATCCCATTTACGTGAAGAGCGTGTCACTCTCCACCCAACCTATATCTTTCACCCCTGAGACCGAGGAAAAGGATCTACTCATCAAAAACTTGGCTGAAGAGCTTAAGAAACTAACTAGTCGAATCCAAGGCATCGAAGGAAGTAAAGGTATTGAAGGGTTAAACTATGAAGATATCTGCATACAACCAGATGTTGAACTGTCGGAGGGGTACAAACCTCCCAAGTTCAAGATGTTTGACGGTACAGGTGATCCAAGGGTCCATCTGAGAACATATTGCGACAAGCTGGTCGGGGTAGGAAAGGACGAAAGGATCCGCATGAAACTATTCATGAGGAGTCTGAAAGAAGATGCAATATCATGGTACATCAGCCAAGATCCTAAGAAATGGTCAAGTTGGGTAGGTATGGCCTCTGATTTCTTGGATAGGCTCAGATTTAACACAAAAAATGCACTGGATGTATTCTATATTCTTAATCTGAAGAAGAAGCCTACAAAAACATTTCGCGAGTATGCTACTCGCTGGAGATCGAAAGCTGCTAAGGTCAGAACTGCCTTAGAGGAAGAATAGATGAACAAATTCTTTGTTCGGGCTCAGGACCCGTAGTATTATGAACTGCTAATGTTGATTGAAAATCATAAGTTTTCTTACATCATCAAGTTGGGGGAACGAATTGAAGAAGGTATCAAAAGCAACATGGTTACAATCTTTGAGGCCTTGCAAGCCACAAATAAGGCCTTGCAGTCTGGTGGTGTGTCTAAGAAAATAGACGTGGGGGTCGTAATGGTTGCACAAAGGACCAAGTCTCCCCTCAAATACCAAGCTTACCCTATACCTCCACTTACATATCAGTCAGCTCCAAACTACCAAGCACCCTCCTACCAAGCCCCAGCGCTAACTTATGAGTCACTTCCATCTCCCATATATCAGCCTACCTCGCCCAGATATTCCCAGTCCGCACTACCAATCCTATAATGCCTAACCATCTCATTACCAGTCACCACCCGCATGCCAAAACTTTCCTAGGCCCCAACCTAATTTTGATCGGAGACCCCCAAAATAATACACAGCCATTGCCGAACCCATTGATCAACTATACGAGAGACTCAAAACTGCCAGTTATGTCACCCATATCTCGACTTCAACCCCTGAGAACCCTTCTCAATGGGTTAACCCAAACAAATCTTGTGTATACCATTTTGGCATGAAAGGACACACCATCGACGGATGCTGCTCTCTAAAGGACAAGATACAATCCTTAATTTATAACAAGGTCATTGTAGAAAAGGAAGCCGCTCTAAATGTCTGTAACAACTTCTTACCAGACCACAAAGCCGGGGGTATTCACATGATTAAAATAGAGGATGATTGGGATCCCGAAGGATCCATCGGGTTGATCGCGAAAGGCGATGATCCAAAGAAGCTAGCAGTTACTCTCAACCCCATCATGGTCCATATTCAACCGTCCAAGGTCACTGAGGTAGATGTGTCTATCCCTCTTGAGTTTGAGGCATCGCCATCAACCAAAACTCTAGGACCGTTTGAGGTTACAATTTTACCACCCAAAAAACATGTCCCATTTGATGTAAAGGTCGCCGCACCAATTCCAGTGGCGATGACCACCATGCCATCATTCAATACAAAAGCTATTCTTTGGGAATATACAGCCGAGGCTAGTAGGAAAGTCAAAGTCAGGTTCGAAGGGACTATTGCAGCACGGGGTATGATAAGGACTGGAAGAGTCTATACCCCGGAACACTTAGCTGAGTCGAGTAAGCAAGCTTCCAACCGGTCACTCATTACTGAAACGGGTTCAGACGACCTTTGGAGGAAGATACAGACCAAGAAGTATTTTGTTATTGACCAGCTAAACAAAATACTGGCGCAGATATCTATCCTCTCACTGCTGCAGAATTCCAAGGCACACAAAAATGCTCTGTTGAAGGTGCTGAGCGAAGCATACATGCCAAATAACATCACCGACAGAGAAATAGCCAATATGGTGGGACAAGTCTTAGAAAGCCATAAAATCATCTTCTATGAGGATGAGCTGCCGCCTGAAGGGCTGGATCACAACAAAGCATTGCATATCATCGTGCAATGTGAAGACTACTTCATCACTAGGATCCTAATTGATGGGGGTTCCAGCCTTAATATATGTCCATTGATAACACTCAAGAAGCTAGGTAAGGGACTGCACGATATAAAATAAAGAGCAATCAACGTGAAAGCTTTTGATGGGTCTCAGAGTTCTACCATCGATGAGATTAACCTGTGTCTACATATGAGACCGACTTGGTTCGAGGTTGACTTTCAAGTGATAGACGTGCCAGCATCCTACAACCTACTGTTAGGGCATTCTTGGATTCATTATGCGGGGGTTATGGCTTCAACACTGCATTAGGCCGTAAAATTTGAATGGAATCACCAGGAAGTGATCATTCACGGTGACCGCAGCAATCCAATGTACAATCGTCAGACCGTTCCGGCAATAGGGAGAAGAAGAAAGTTAGGTGGAGAGACCTACCAACACATCGAGCGAGTCAATGTTGTTGACAAAGATAAATATTGCAACAACAAGATCGAGAGTATATTGAATTAGAGTGGGTACGAATCTGACAAAGGGCTTGGCAAGAACCTCCAGGGGATTGCTAAACCCATAAAGCTCAAGAAGCACGGCACTACTTTCGGTGTAGGATACGAGTACACTTGGGAAGAATTTAACAACTGGTCACCAACATGGCATGGTCCTTACTATCCACTGGAATAGCCAATACCACCTTTGGAACAGACATTCCGACAAGCTGACATTGTTTGCGGGACAAACGAAGAGGAATCACTTGTTGCGGTGAAGAACTTGTTCTTAGAAGACAATGACATGGACTGCTGTGTTGTTTTCGAGGAGGAGGGGTAGGAAGGTCCTTCCATACAAGCCGTGAGTAGAGGAGCATAACTCAACAATTAGACCATCAGGACCTTCAGAGCCCAACGAGCCTCGGGGTAGCAAGGCTAAACAAGAATCATGCACTATTTTTATTTTTACTAGATAATTTTTCTTTTTGCATTTTGATTTCCGCAATAAGATCTTCAATGTTCAAAATAGTTATGGAATTTATCAAAACATTTCAATTTTTCTTATGAATCAACACCTTATTATTTTTTCTCTCATTACTTTACTTGCACAGCATTACTATTACTTATCTTGATGAACCAATGACTGTGACATGCAATGAGACAACACAAAAAAAAATTAATTCAGAAGAAGATGATATACCAGAGGAGATCGTCAAAGAAGTTGAGAACTTGGAAAACATACCTAAGTCCAACCTGGACGAGACAGAAATTGTTAACCTGGGAGATACAGAGAATGTCAAGGAAACATGAATCAGCGTTCACTTGTCGCCGTCAGAAAAAAAAAGAAATACATAAAATTTCTAAAGGAATATGAGGACATATTCGCCTGGTCATATGATGACATGACTGGTCTAAGTACTTCTATTGTGGCCCATAAACTGCCAACTGATCCGAAATGTCCGTCGGTAAAGTAGAAGCTCAGGAAGTTCAAGCCTGTATGAGTTTGAAAATCAAGGAAGAAGTCACTAAGCAAGTAAAAGCTAAGGTTCTCAGGGTAGTTAAGAATCCGACATAGTTAGCCAACATTGTACTAGTACCAGAAAAGGACGGGAAGGTAAGAGTCTGTGTCAACTACCGGGATCTCAACCGGGCTAGTCCGAAAGACGACTTCCCCTTGCCAAATATATGCATCCTGATCAACAATTGCACCAAGCACGAGTTACAGTCATTCGTGGATTGCTTCGCCAGTTATCATCAGATCTGGATGGATGCGGGAGATGCTGAGAAAACGGCTTTCATTACGCCGTGGGGAATGTATTCTTACAAAATGATGTCGTTCGGCCTAAAGAATACATGGGCCACCTACATGAGGGCCATGACTACCATTTTTCATGATATGATACACAAGGAAATTGAGGTATATGTGTATGATATTATCACCAAGTCAAAAAGGTCCATTGATCACATGGAAGATTTAAGGAAGTTCTTCAACAGATTGCGAAGGTACAACTTAAAATTGAATCCCAGAAAGTTTGCATTTGGGGTTCTCGCCGGAAGGTTGCTTGGGTTTATCGTGAGCTGTCAAGGAATAGAACTGGATATATTAAAGGTCAAAGCCATTCAAGAACTTCCACTGCCAAAGAACAAAAAGTACGTGATGAGTTTCTTGGGAAGACTTAATTATATCAGCCGGTTCATAGCCCAGTCTACAGTCATCTGTGAGCCAATCTTTCAAATGTTGAAGAAGGATGCCGCTACCAAATGGACCGATGACTGGCAGAAAGCCTTCAATAAAATCAAGGAATACCTATCAACACCACCAGTCTTGGTCCCGCCAGAGCCAGGTAGACCCCTACTACTCTACATTGCAGTACTATATGGAGCCTTCGATTGCGTTTTGGGCTAGCATGATGAAACAGGGAGAAAAGAACAAGCCATTTACTATCTCAGCAAGAAGTTCCCTCCCTACGAAGCCCGGTATTCTCTTTTGGAACGCACCTGTTGTGCTTTGACTTGGGTAGCTCAGAAGCTGAGGCATTACTTCTGTACCTACACCACGTATCTTATATCAAGGATGGATCCTTTAAAGTATATCTTTCATAAGCCCATGCCCACTAGCAAGCTAGCCAAGTGGAAAATCTTGCTGGGCGAATTTGACATTGTGTAGATAACTTAGAAGGCAGTCAAAGGACAAACATTGGCAGACCACCTTGATGAAAACCCCGTAGATGGAGAATATGAACCCTTGAAAATGTATTTTCCTGATGAAGATGTATCATTATAGGAGAAGACATTGCAGAATCCTATGACGGTTGGAGAATGTTCTTCGATGGAGCAGCAAACTTCAAAGGTGTTGGCATAGGGGCGGTATTGGTGTCAGAAACCAGTCAACACTATCCGGTGTCTGCCAAACTTAGGTTCCCCTGCACCAACAATATGGCCGAGTATGAAGCTTGTATCTTAGGGCTCAAGATGGTCATTGACATGAATGTGCAAGAACTGTTAGTGATCAGAGATTCAGATTCACTCATACATCAAGTACGTGAAGAATGGGCAACCAAGAATTCCAAGATACTCTCGTATCGACATCATGTACAGGAATTAAGAAAGAGGTTCACAAAGACAGAGTTCCGACATGTTCCTAGAATCCATAATGAGTTCGCCGATGCTTTGGCTACCCTTTCATCCATGATACAGCATCCGGAAAAGAATTTCATTGATCCCATTCTGGTGAAAATTCACAATCAACTAGCTTACTGAGCCCATGTTGGGACTATTAAGGTGTGTCGACGCAAAGGAAGCATCCAAGCTGCTATAAGAAATTCATGCTGGGACCTACGGTCCACATATGAACGGCTTTGTCTTAGCAAAGAAGATACTCCGAGCTAGTTATTTTTAGAGGACTATGGAAACAGACTGCATCCAGTATGTTTGGAAATGCCATCGTTGTCAAATATATGTAGACATGATAAAGGTACCCTCAAGCAAGCTCAACACAACAAGATCACCATGGTCGTTCGCCGCCTGGGGAATGGATGTTATTGGACCAATCGAGCATGCCGCTTCCAACGGACACAGATTTATCCTAGTAGCAATCGACTATTTCACCAAGTGGGTCGAAACAACATCTTAAAGAGTAGTGACTAAGAAAGTCGTGGAAGACTTTGTCCGCGACCGTATTATTTGCCGATTTGGTATTCCAGAGTCAATAATTACTAAAAATGGCTTCAATCTCAACAACGACTTGATGAAAGCTATGTGTGAAACCTTCAAGATCAGACACAAGAATTCCACAGCCTACAGGCCTCAAATAAACGGAGTCGTAGAAGCCGCCAACAAGAATATCAAGAAGATATTGAGGAAAATGATAGAGAAGCATAAATAGTGGCACGAGAACTTATCATTTTCTCTGTTAGGGTATCGCACCAGAGTCTGCACATCAACTGGGGCAACCCTGTATATGTTGGTTTATGGTACAGAAGCCGTCATTCCTGCCGAAGTAGAAATTCCTTCCTTAAGGATCATGCAGGAAGCTGAGCTCGACGATGTAGAAAGGGTGAAGAGTCATTACGAGTAACTAGCTCTTATAGATGGGAAAAGAATGAACGCAGTGTGTCATGGTCAACTTTATCAGAACAGAATGTCCAGAGCCTTCAATAAGAGAGTCAAGCCCATACAGTTTATGCCAGGGCAGCTGGTATTAAAGAAAAAATTTCCACATCAAGACGAGACAAAAGGGAAGTTCTCCCCCAACTGGCAGGGTCCATACATGGTTCACTGGGTTTTGAAAAGAGGAGCTCTCATACTTGCAGAAATAGACGGAGATCTGGCCAAAGACGATTAATTAAGATGCAGTCAAGCATTACTATGTGTAATCTTTATGTTTTCCCTATATGATGTAAATTGAACTACACCTGAACTGATTCCCATTTAAGAGAGGACACATAAACAACTTTATGGGTTTGGTCACAATTCAATAAAAATTTCATTTACCCCGAAATTGGAAACTGGGGCAGAATTTTGAAGAGGACCCACAAAATTCTGAAGTAATTCTAGTCGATCATCGCATGAGCAACATTCATAAATGTCAACACATCAAATTGGGGTAGAATTTTGAGGATGACCCTTAAAATTCTGTAGCATGAGAGGTTGCAATGTCTCGAACCGCGTCACGGTCATCGGTTCATCTAAAAACTTTGTTAATTATACATTTATGTTATACTCTTACAAAATCATGCATGTTTATTATCGAAACTACTTTGTTTAGCAATGTTTCCCCAAGGATACAGACGGTATCGCCAGATAAAAGCTGAACAAGTCAAGCGAAGCCAGCAGGGATGCGAACTAACCTCCCCTTTTACAAAACTCACGATTTTTCTTTGAATGCAGGCACTAGGATTACGAAATCATTAAATGCATTGTACGTCCATATAATGAACATTTGTTCAAAGATACTATTCTTTGAACCATTGCATTTACCGACATCTGCTATCAGCACGTACCCACACGTCACTATGCTCCCAATAATCGCCACGCCGCAATTTGCTATCAGCTAAGAAACTCTACTGCCACATGGTATTATATGTTCTTGCATAAGGATACCATTCTGCCTTCTGAGGTTAATCTCTACCTTTATCTGCATTTGAATTGCATAAGGCTACTATTCTGCCTTCCAATTTGCATAAAGCTACCATTCTGCCTTCCGAGGTTAAGCTCTACCTCTATCTGCATTTGCATTGCATAAGGCAACCATTCTGCCTTCCAACTTGCATAAGACTACCATTCTACCTTCCAATTTGCATAAGGCTACTATTTTGCCTTCCAACTTGCATAAGTCTACCATTATGCCTTCCAATTTGCATAAGGCCACTATTCTGCCTTTCAACTTGCATAAGGCTACCATTATGCCTTCCAATTTGCATAAGGCTACTATTTTGCCTTCCAACTTGCATAAGGCTACCATTATGCCTTCCAATTTGCATAAGGCTACTATTCTGCCTTCTGAGGTTAAGCTCTACCTCTATCTGTATTTGTATTGCATAAGGCTACCATTCTGACTTCCAATTTGCATAAGGCTACTAGTCTACCTTCCGAGGTTAAGCTCTACCACTATCTGCATTTGCACTGCATAAGGCTACTATGCTGCCTTCCAACTTGCATAAGGCTACTATTCTGCCTTCCGAGACTAAACGTTGTCTCTATCCACATTGCACGGTTGAAAGATCACCACATTGCACGGCTGAAAGATCGCCACATTGCACAGTTGAAAGATCGCCACATTGCACGGCTGAATGATCACCACATTGGATGGCTGAATGATCCCCACATTGCATGGCTAAATGATCGCCACATTGCGCAGCTGAAAGGTTGCCACATTGCGCGGTTGAAAGATCGCCACATTGCACGGCTGAAAGATCACGACATTGCACGGCTGAAAGATCGCCACATTGCACGGCTGAAAGATCGCCACATTGCACGCCTAAAAGATTGCCACATTTCTATTGCATCCTTTATGGGTTGAAATATCACTAATTTATCCAAAGTCATAAATCGTTCGGAGGAACCATCCTCATAGCC
The DNA here is from genome assembly GCA_026770625.1 of Nicotiana glauca. Taxonomy (NCBI): domain Eukaryota; kingdom Viridiplantae; phylum Streptophyta; class Magnoliopsida; order Solanales; family Solanaceae; genus Nicotiana; species Nicotiana glauca. Next base: position 54,200 of record MU751657.1, read on the forward strand.
CGAGAACACCACGTCATGGCCTGAGGGTCCCTTTCAATTTTTGCATATCATTATTCAAAGGCATCATGGTCCGGAGGCACCGTTTTCATAGCCCGAGAGCATCATTTCATAGCTTGGTAATCCTTTATTATACGCTTTATGGCCCGGGACATCATGGTCTAAAGATGTCATCATAACTGTCCAAAGACAACATTCATGGTCCGATGGGAATTCACATCATGTCTAAATTTACGCACAATATATGCTTGTATTATTCATTTGCACGTAAACGAGTAAGCAAAAGCCATCCCGACAGGATCATTTCCGCTCCAGTGCCCACAGCCACATCAAACCTAACTGTTCCCATAAGCCTTCCACTCGCCCTGACCAAAATATTGCGTCTGTTCTTGGAAAATACCTGTCGGCATACTCCGCTGATGGATCCGGAACTACATATGGCCTGATTCATGTAAGAACAGAGATATGTAGGAATCTCAGAAGCCCGAGCGCGGACTACCTTCTTCAAACCGTTTTGTTCGATCAAAATTTGACCATTATATCTTTACTTGACAACTCTTTCATTCTTTCCGGGTAAAGAGGGGCAGCTGTTGATACCAATTTTTTTCCTATGCAAAGTACACTCAAAATAGCATATGTATGCATATATAAGCATATCCAGGTGTTTCCTTATTTTTTTCTTAATTTAAAAATATTTTTAAACCAATTTAGCCCCATATTTTATCCGCAACAATCCAATAATTATTTCTAAAAATATTAGTTTTGATAATTTATTTATTGGGTGTTTATTTTTATGCTAAAATATAGCTAAGGGATTTTTTGCATATTACTACAAAATTATTTAGTATTGTTTAAGGCCAAAATTCTATTGTTGCAATATTAGCCCTATTTAGATTTAATTGTATTTTATATTCGTAAAATTAGGTCTGCTATTTTTAAATAATTAATTATATACTATAAAATAATTTTAGTACCTTTAATTTATTTTCAGAAATTATTTCATTATTTTTTTATAAATGAAATAGAAAAATTGGCTATTTAAATGCTAGCCCCATTTTAATACAATTATAGCCTAAATTGGACCCCCAATTACCCTGGCCCAATTCCTATTAAACCCCGACCCAGTTCCGATTTAAACTGACCCAAACCCAGTCTCATTTAAATCGCCCACTTACCTGTTTCAATCGCAACCGTTGATCATTCAGATAAACGGCCCATAACCACACTTACCTAAATTAAGCCTAAACCACCTCCCCTAAACCTTATCATTTCCACCATACGCCGCCTCTGCATCCCCCTCCTCTCTCAAATCCTTTGTACAACAACATAAAATCCTAGCCGTCGCCACCTTAATCTACCCTAATCCATGGCTCTTCAGGATTATCGGAGACCTATACTAGCCTCTCATGGCGTCTACGTGCTTGTTTTTGTCGTCTTATGACCATATTCTGAAGGGGCTTGGTCCAGTCCTTGCCCAATGACTATTCTTTGGTCGTCTCTGATCATTCTATGGCCAGCCATGGCCATTAGAGTCAGAACTTTGACTCTTCTATTTAGATCGATAGCCTTCAAGGCCTTTCTCGTTGCTTTGGGTTCTTCTGAAACCCTAATCTCTGAGACCTTTACGACTTCTTTCAAGTTTACTTTAGATTCATGCTTGCTATGAGTTTTTATATGCCTTCTCGAGGTTTCTTTAATTTTGCTTTCAAAAAAGACTCTTCATCTTTTTCCGATTAAAGTTTTCCTTCAAGTTCTTCTTTTCAAAGTTTTTTCTGAGTTTAGCATGATAAAAATCCTAATTTCTTTTGGGGTTTCCGAGACTACTTGTTAGTGTTTGTTTAATCTACTTGTTCATCATCTCTAAGCTCGATTGGTGTTGAAAATCCTAATTTCTTTGGGTTCATTCGAGTTTCTAAGACTGTTTGCTAAATATTGTCTAATTTATTTGTTTATCCTATTTAAACTCGATTGATGTTGAAAACCCTAATTTCTTTTGGGTCTATTCGAGTGTCTGAAACTGCTTGTGCGATTTATTTGTTTATCATCTTTTAAGTTTGAATGTTATTAAAGAAAACCTATGTATTTAGATTTGAAACTGCTCGTTTGAATGCCTGACTTTATTTGAAGCATCTCTTTTCTTTATATGATTCCTCTGAATATGGGTTCTTACTATCTTTGAATCTCGACTATGCTGTGAGACCCTCTGCATGCTCCTGATACTTTATTTTCTTTATTACTGATTCAATGAAACTTGACCTACTAGACTAGCATGCTTCGAATATTTGCTGAACTTTATGCTACTATATATTGTTTCTTTGCCAATTGTTTGGCCTCGCGTGTATACTGTTTGTGCACTCTATTTATATTCTAAGGTTCCTTCTTTGATTGATTCCCAATTTTGGTACTGATTTCAAAATTTCTCATTTTTGTGAACTCTAATTTTTACTCGCTTGTTAAAGTAATTGATCCATTTCCTTATTATTGCCTTGCTTAATCTTTTCCCCAAAACAAGTGTATCTCTATACTTGGACTCGATTGTGTACTTAATGTTTTACTACTTTTTATGGTAATAATGAGTCTGCCCAAACACTGATTGTCTTTCCCTCTTTTAAACATGTTAGCCCTGTTAAACGGGTGATTCCTCAATTAAAGGGGAATCACTTGGTTGATTGATTCTGATTGCTGATTACTTACATATTTGCATTAAACTTTATTTGTTGCCTTATTTCTCTCTTGTTTTCAAAACTATAAATACGCACCCTCTATTCTTTCAAAAACACGAACAGAAGGCATAAAATACTTGAGTTCAAACACACACTCCACTAAAATCTCTCTCTTTTCTCTATTGCTAATTGTACTGCTGCCTTACCTAGCCGGCTGAAAGCCAAGGCTAGGATGTGGGAAGCTTGCTTATTTTTCTCTGCATTTGCATCTTTACTGGTATGTTCTAGCTAATTTTCAGCATCAACAACAACATGTTTCCTTACTGTTTCTTTCATCCTTGTTTGTCGCCTGCTTGTATTTAACCAAGTTCCATATTAAGCATGTTCTAATCTGCCCTTTCTGTTCTGAATTGATGCTTCTGTTAAGTACTTGTTATGACTTTTAAATCCTAAATCTCCATCCCCAATGTGATTGATATCTGTGGTTGGTTTGGGGAATGACAACATTGGACATTGTTGTGTATGCCCAAACCTGATCCCCCTGGGATCATAACCTCCATGTCTCCTCTAGTTTTTGTGTGTTTTGATTGTTTTATAGGCATGCCAGCACCTTCTATGGTTCTGCATGCCCAAAATAGATCCCTACCTAACTACATAGGCTCCTTGCAATGGATTCCCAACCCCTCATCCCTTTTTATGAAGTTATTAGTTATGTGTTTTACTAATCACTGCTTCCCATCCCCTCTACCCCTCTCCTTTCTCCCCTCAGTTTTAAAACTCTATTTTTGCACTTCCACCACATTCTTAGACTTAAGTTCTGCCCCTCTTGTGCGAGCCTTACCTTGGGATCCATGAGCTCCCTCTGAACTTGGACACATAAGAGATGCCCCTTCCACACTACAATCATCTATATCTAGTTCTATGAATCTAGGTGTAAGCACTGCCCGAGGTCCTGAGACCCTTAGGGAACTCTGATACACCCAGGTCTGAGAAAGGCTTTGAAACCGTGGCATCTTAAGGTAGTTTATTCCATAGCTCGGGGAGGAATCAAGAATCAGGCTTCCTCTAGTTGCATCTTTTATATATTTTTGATGTAATTCAGTATTTCTGGTTTGTAATAAACACTTGGGGCTGGCTAGTAAAAAGAGTTGTGTAATTATGCATGCTTAAGTGTAGATATCATGCTTATAAGACTACTCTTTAATTATGCATGTTCAATTTGCATTTAGAAACCATTTCTATAGGATCTTGCATATTCAACTCTATGATCAAAATTGCATATTGATAACATGTCGATAGGACTTACATTAAATCCTGCATGTGCAACTTCACATCTAGATAACCTGCCTATAGGAGTTATCTAAATTCTGCACGTTTGTCACCATTTAGATATCATGCTCTTAGGGTCCAATTGGTCATAATCTGGCATTATGTTTGTAATATTAATATCAGTACTATCTTAAAAATCATGCCTATAGGTAATATCAGTAATATCTTAGAAATCATGCCTATAGGTGTTAAAATCATCATTTAGATATCCTGCCTATAAGGTGTTAAAATCAACATTTAGATATCATGCCTATAGGTGTTAAAATCAGCATTTAGATATCCTGCCTATAAGGTGTAAAGTCAGCACTTAGATATCCTGCCTATATGGGTTAAAATCATTCAATTAGATATCCTGCCTATAAGGTGTTAAAATCAGCATTTAGATATTCTGCCTATAGGGGTTAAAATCATTCAATTAGATATCATGTCTATAAGGGTTTAAAATTAGCAATATTAAACATCATGTCCATAGGAATAAAATTAACTGTAGTAGTCACCATCGTCTGCAGGATTTAAAACTAGTCTAATATAAAATCAGTCTATTTTGAACCAGTTTTTAAGTAACTTATTCCCTTCTTATTAATACAACTTAGCAAACATGCTTATAGGTCCTCAAATTGTTCCCTTTAGTTCGTTTTTGCTGGTCATATTCAGAATCAAAAATAGACACCATGTTCCAAAGGTCTCACCTAAACACTTAGGCAAGCCTTAGGTAATAACAACAATAAAACTGGACCCGCCCTGTTAATTGTTAATTGCTACAACCAACAAGCAGGCCTGATTCGTGTTTCCTAACTGAGTCATATAATAGACTAGGTCTGCTTCAACAATAATCTCCTTTCCTTAAGTATTTTTAGATTCAGACCTTGTTTGTTATTTGAGTCATGCTATTTGATTGCTTTGTTTGAGGAGGTATAAATGAGCCCTCAGTGTTTATGTGCTTCCCCTTTAATGTGCAGTCTTATATGTTTTATATGTCGCCTTAGGTTTTTCACCTTTTAAACTTCAAGTTAGCCTAATATCCCTCCTTTTTAGGATTAGTATTCCTAATTGCCTCCGAGACTAATAGAAAAGGGACGGGTAATAGCATGCAATATTGGTCGAGACCAATCTGCGCTTTAGTACCTTAACGGGGTGGGAAGGGTAGATATGGATATAATGACCGGTGTGTTAATACCACGTGTAGCCCCTATTTTGAGGAGTGATTATCGGGTATTGCATTGATCTGATCTATATTATAAATAAACCTAGGACCCCCCTCTTTTTCTTTCCTTTTCTTTCAAAGTATTGTAACTGCTTTTCAAAAATTAGTCTTCTAATAATTGCTCTTTCAAAACTTTGTTTACTTTCAGCCATTTGTGCATTAAAAATACCCTCTTAGTTGAGCCTTATCTGTTTACATTTTAATTGCACCAAATTCACTCTGGCCGAGAACCACACTAGTGGATCTTGAGGGATGCCTAATACCTTCCCCTTAAGATAATTTCAAGCCCTTACCCTATCTCTGGTTATCAAGGAAACTTAGAAATAAACCTTGAAGGTGTCCTAATGCACCATAAATCATTAGGTGGCGACTCTTCAAAAATTTAAAACCTAGTTCCCAAAAGGAACGAGTTGTCTTATACGCAAAATGTCATTAACCCGATTCTCCCGATGTGATGAGGGAAAAAAAGGGGCGCGAAAATTGGTACTGCTAGTACCTACCTCTGAGGATAGCATTATGACCTACGTTGAGGGGTTTTTGAGCGTGTATACACATTCTTTTATGTGGGGGACCCCCAATCGAGTCGTGCTTAAGTTCTGTCGAAGATATCAGGTTACCTTGGCGCAGGCTCACCCATCCCTTTGGAAGATAGTGCAGACGATAAGGTACTTTCCAGATAAGGCCAGGCTCATATTCTCCCTCAGTTATCTCGTGAGGTTATATCGGTCGTTGCGTTATCAGGGTTTGATTACTCTGCACCGTCGATCCACCCAATCTTCTATCGTTAACGGCGAAGAGGACGAGGACCGGGGATGGATGAGCCGGTTCATTCGAGAACGAACGTTTGATATCATCCCTGGAGAGTTTTTTCCCTTTCCTGAGAAATGGAATTTCATACGTAACTGGCATACCTGTATTTTTATCACTTTGTCTGTAGTGGAGGCGGGCTCCATAACGACATTTTTCTGTTTTATTCTTTGAAACGACTCCTTGGTTGTCGAATGAGGTCCCTGATTTGGCTGAATGGTCCCGTAAGCTGGCAGCTTGTTCGACTTATGATAAGGGAAGGTGGTGAGACCTGTCCAATGATAGATGGGATGCAAATCATCACGATAAGCGCTTGGTGGCTTATTTTCCCAAAATGGTACTTTTCTTTTTAACGCACTAAATTAGCCGCTACAGGTGTTGGAAATTTTTTCGAGATTAGGCTATGCCCCCTAGGGGAGGATGAGAGACTTCCGACCTTGGGTCGAGGGTTGATAATAAATGAAAAGAGTCTTCGGGGTGTGAGGAGGCTCGCAGCGGGACGAGTCCTTCTCAGAGGTTCAAAAGTGGCAAGTTGGCCAATCTTCCGGCTTCGGAGGCCTCCATTTTCAAAATAACATTTCCTGTTCCTGTCAAGGGTACTTCAAAAAGAGAGGAGCACTTGATGCCTTCTTCTTTTCCTACCAAAGGCGCTTTGGGGGATAATAAGCCATCGGACATTAGCTCGGCCTTTGGTGAGGCTCAGTGGCTTGGCTTTATGGTAAGCTTTGGTAGCCGGTATAGGCTTATTTCGGTTTCACACTCTTTATTTCTTATTGAATTTTCCCTTGTAGGCTTATGATAGGCTTAAGTCCGAGCTGCTTCGCTATGAGGCCAGGTTGCAAAAAGCGAGCTGGTATCCCTGCGAGGCGGATTGAATTCGGAACTACAAAAACCATCTTGAAAGATAGGTAGCATGTATTTCGTGTCGATATATGATCCTCTTTTCATTTTCAGAGATTAATGTTTTGATATTTCAGTTGGAGAGCAAAATGGAGGAGCTGTAACGACTTTGGGGCGAAGTTAGCCAAGATAAACGCGAGTTTAACGATCTGCAGGCTCGGGTAGATACCCAAGTTACGGCCAACGAGAGTGCTTTTTCTAGGGCTTCTGCCCTCGAGGTGCAGGTCCGAACCGCTCGTGCGAACGATTTTGCTCAAGAGATTATGATCACAAAGCTCGAATCCGAGCTTTCGAAGGTGAAAGCTGAGGTGGTGAATGTCCGGGCTGAGGCTGTAATGAGTAGCACTAGGGCTGACCAGAAAGTGGCAGCCTATTTGAATAGCGTTGCCGCTACTAGAGCTGAACTGAGGAGAACTCTTGATCGTGCGAGCAGTATTAAAGAGTACATGAAGTTCAAATCTCGGAGGAAAACCCTCGACGAAATTTACGCCTGGGGCTTCAATCTTTCGGAATAGATCAAGCAAGCCAAGGCCAAGTTTCTTCTGTCTGATATCGAGGATGGTGAGGATGGAGCTGTCGGGCCATTGTCCCCAAGGGGAATGCTCATTTCCTTCTATGTCTCTATGTATAGTACTTTCAAAGTATGATGTAAATGGAGCTTATATTTTATTACATGTGTGTATAAGGGGGAAACCTCATGATTTTGTATCTTCTAGGTTTTTATTTTCCTAGATTTTAGCCAGATCAACTGGACTTTGAGTTGGTAGAAATCCTTAGATTCGTGATATGGCCCTGGGGATCATTAGGCTGGCCTGTAGGCTCTTACGCGCTTGGTCGATGCGACCATTTATGTGTGGCCCTGAGGCTCATTAGGCTAGCAACAATGGCTCTTATGCCCTTGGTCGGAGCGACCTTTTACGTGTGGCCCTGAGGTTCATTAGGCTGGCGACAATGGCTCTTACGCCTTGGGTCGGAGCGACCTTTACATGTGGCCTTGAGGCTCATTAGGCTAGCGATAATGGCTCTTACGCCTTGGTTCGAATTGACCTATCACGTGTGGCCCTAAGGCTCATTAGGCATATTTAGTTAAATATTTTGGGTTCAGTCTCCGAATCGGGTTTTGACTCGAACTCATTCGACCCTCAAGTTTTTTTTTTTGATTTGTGTGGGCTGGCGATAATGGCTCTTATGCCTTGGGTCGAAGCGACCTTTTATTTGGGCTGGTGACAATGGCTCTTATGCCTTGGGTCAAAGAACCTTTTATTAGCTTTATTTTTCCCTCATTAAGGACTTTTTTGAAATAATTATTGTCTGACTCTTCGACGGTTCGATAAAAACCTTAATTACAAGTTGTTATATGGCAATGATCGAGCACCTGGGAGGTCTGGCTCGGAGGTTGAGTATCTCAAATCCTATGATTTGAAGCTGACATGGTCGAAGCTCTTTTTCCTATGTTGAGGGTGGCCTGTTTAACTGGTTCTTTTTGAAGTAGATTCGAAGTAATTGAAGGCTTGTGATTTTATAGCGACGGTCGGGCGTCCCCAAGTCGCGTTAGTTGGGCTGGTATAGCCTTGTGACCGTAGTCATTTATGTTTGGACGGAGCCATTTTTAATCCCGAGTGAAGTACTTTTGACATCAATATCGAGGGTAGGACTTTTAGGGGTCTTACAATTTCGATATATAGCCTTAACTTTGAGATCCGGTTTCGTGCCTTTAGTAATGTCTTACAAAATGTTCATGCCTTTGAGGTCTTGAAGTTTTTCCACTTGGTACAAGTGTGGTTCATGTCTTGCGTGAGGTCTTACAGATACTGTTGCTGCCTTATATAGGTCTTACGAGACCGAGTCTGCCCGTTTGGGGTCTTATGGCCTTAGGTTTTTTAATAAATGTTGACTGGCGATAGTCCTCGAGTCATCGAGGGTACCTAGCTCGGGAGCCATTACTCGTAAACTCGGTATTTCCCTATTGAGGTCTAACGATTGCAGAGACTCCGACCCTGAGGTCATGTATTTTTTGAGATTTTGACACTAGTCCCTGAGTGTTCGGGACACTTTCGGCTTTGGAGATGTTTTGAGATTTTGATGTTGCCTCGCTGAGGGCTTACGAGTTTGGAGTTCCGACCTAAGGGTTGTTCAGGTGTTGAATTGTTGACGACAGTCTCCGAGTGCTTGGGATGTTTTCGTCGGAGGAGTCATTTTTGCAAAAATGCCGAGTTTCTTTTGGAGCGCGAGATGCTTTGACAATAAGTACTCTTCGATTACTTGGTACAAATATACATGCTTTTATTGTTAAGGTCTTAGTTTCTCTATACGGGCAAGGTTCGTTCGACCGATTGGCCCGGTACATCATTTTCCTATTGGGACCCCATTTGGCATTTCTTGGTATTTCTGAGTGAATGGCCTTCCGGGTGGATGCCCCCTAGTGTTCGAGGTTGATTGCAAAAGAAGCCTTGAATAATTGTTGAGTCCTCCTTAGGTAGCATGTGGATGTTGCCTCGTTAAAAACCTTGCCGGTAAAACCCTTTTCGGGATAAAAATTTGGTCAAAGGAAAAGAGTGCAACAAATGCTTTAAAACCTTGAGGTCTTCAAGCTGGGCTAGCATTTTGACTGCCTTGGTCGGTTTCTTGCAAAAAGGTTAGCATGAAGTATAAAATGAAAAGGGAGATGGTTATACCTCAGTGGCGATGGTGCTTTTAAACCTTGGTATTTGCTCGGAGGACGCGGTACGGTCCTCCATTCGGATACATCCAAGAGCGTGTCTCGTAGTTTCTATCTCACCGTTGGTTTATTTCTCAGTCCCTCTGTTGGTAGAGACGTTGGTGTTTTGGCTAGTGGCAGTTGTCTCAAAAGATCGCGTGGATGATATATTGTGGACATTTGTTCTTTTTGGTTGTCTCTCTTTCTCGAAACTGATTTTTGGCTCGGTCGCTAAGGAATTCCCGGAGGTGACCATTGTTGAGTAATCGGCCTACTTCCTCCTGGAGTTGCCGGCAATCTTCGGTCTTGTGTCCGTGTGTGTTGTGAAATTCGCACACTAAGTTATGGTTCCTTTGTGAAGGATCTGATTGCACAGGCATGGGCCATCTGGCGTCTCTGATTTTGCTGATGGCGAACACGATATCTGACACATTGATGTTGAAGTTGTATTTTGATAAGTGAGGTGCCTCCATTGGCCCCACGTTTCTATCAAATTTGGCTCCATTGATGGGTCCTTGAGGATTCTGTCCTCGGTCTATCCTTCAATTATTGCGAGGTGGGTTGCACATCGGGGTGTTTCTCCTGTCTTCGGTGTATGGCCGGTACCTTTCTTTGTTTGGCTTTGGCTCATTTTCTAGAAGCCCGTTGGATATACCAAGCCCGAGTGGGCTCCTAGTTGGTCGTCCTCGACCCTGATCTTCGACCGGTATCGATTGTGGACGTCCGACCAGGTCACGACGGGATATTCAACCAGATTCTGCTTCAGCTGCTTCGAAGCCGCCGAGCTTCGTTCATTCAGACCCTAAATGAAGTCCTGCACTGCCCAATCATCGAAGACTGGTGGTAGTTCCATTCGTTCCATTTGAAAGTGAGACCCAAATTCTTGTAGCATCTCGCTCTCTCTTTGATTGATTTTGAAGACGTCGGATTTCCTTGTGGCCACCTTGATGGCCCAGGCATACGCCTTTATGAAGGAATCTGCCAGCATGGAAAATGAGTCTATAGAGTTTGGGACCAGGTTATGATACCACAACATTGCCCCCTTAGAAAGTGTTTCTCTGAACTTCTTTAGTAGGACGGACTCAATCTTGTCGTCCCTCAGGTCATTGCCCTTTACTGCACATGTGTAAGCGGTAACGTGCTCATTAGGGTCCGAGGTACCGTTATATTTTGGGAGATCTGGCATTCTGAACTTCTTGGGAATGGGTTTCGGGGACGCTTCCTGTGGGAATGGCTTCTGTACGAATTTCTTTGAGTCCACACCTTTCAAGATCGGGGGCACTCCTGGAAATTGTTCGACCCTGGAGTTGTAAGTCTCGAGCTTTTTATAGTTGGCTTATATCATTTTCTCGCCCGATTCGATCCTTCTGGTGAGGTTCTCGAGCATTTTTACGACGACGAAATTGGCTATCGACCCGTTATTGCTCGATCTCTCCGGTATCTGCTTAGGTGGGGGAGCTGTCCCCGGTGCTACCGTGCTAGGAGTTTTCTAGTGACATGCAGCTGAGAAATATCCAGCTGTTGTTCCTGCAACATTTCAAAAATAATATGAAGTCTAACCTCTCGTTCTTCCCTAGTTGGGGTTTTCTGAGCTTCTTGTTGATCTCCTTGGTACACACTCTTGTTGGTATATGAGCTTATATCGACCTGTTAGGCGTCGTGTGAAACTACGTCCACTGGAATTGGTCCTGGTGCATTCTCAAGGTTTCATGGTGGCACATTAACACCTGGAGCAGCCACATCATTCTCTCTGTGGTTCTCAAGATTGTCGTTTTCACCTCCATTTACTGAACTAGGCATTTTGACTTGAAATTGAAGATCTTGGACAAGAAAAGGTGTGAAATATAACTTGCGTTGTGTAATGAAACCAGCAAGAAAATAATCACTATTACTTTTAGCCTCACGGTGGAAGCCAAACTATTTACCATGGAAATGGTAATAACAATTAAATTTGATTGTGGGACTCTAAAAATACGTGATCTATTTTTATGCTAGTTGTTAGGTAGTTGATGCTATGTGTGAGACTTAGAAACGATATAAGAGTTAGGAATAAGGTAATAACCAAATCGATAGGTTGACAAGCGGGGTCTCGAGCTTGTCGATTCGCGAACCTCGAGGTGGATTCCAGTGCTCGGTTGGGAGCTATCGAAGGCAGATAAAGAGCGACAAACAGTTATAATAAAATCAACGAAGACTTTCTATGGCCAATGATAAGCAATGAATGATGAACAATAATGAAGATAATAAATGAAAGTAATAATATCAAGATAATGGTTAGAGAGCAAAGAGAATGTTCTAGTGTATTCAGTATGGAGCAACAGAACTTTACAAAGTGACAAGGATCCCCTTTATATATGGGGGAAATCCCAACATAGTACGAAATACATTAATTACAAATATATGAAGATGGGACAGCTAGATGACACCCTGATTCGGGTTTAGAGTAGCCCTCTAGACTTTGTCAGCCTTAACCGTGTGCCTTGGGAACTCCCCATTTCTAACATTACCGTGATCATTACTGCCCCGAGGTTGAGTGTCGACGATCCTCGAGGGAGGAAACTTGGCCGTGGTCTCGAGCCTTCGAGGTGATCTTTCGAAATGCCTTAATGATGAGAAATTGGACCCTCCGATTTCACCGTATACATTGATGTTGTTCAATAATATTTTTATTATTTGATTAGACTATATAATATTGTACTGTAACTGATACATTTACTAAAATATCCTCAATTACCAGAACAGACGGCTTAATAAAAAAACACTTACTTCATGCAAATAGTCTCCAAAATAATTAGTTGCAGCACAATAAGGAGAATTAAGAAGATATGGTCATGGACAACAAAATATTGCTATAATTTCGAAAGAAAGGAAGAAACCTAAGCAATGTCAGGGGAAATTTAAATTATTTCTTAATGTTAATTGTATAAACTTAATTTAATTATCATTTTAGCAGACCTTGCAAGAAGTCGCGAATGTGCCTTTAACTGGTGGCTTAAAACAGGGCGGACTTTGTTATGTTTTCGAAATTTCAGCTGTTTTGGATTGATATAAGTTGTGCTTTGATGCATTTGCAGTTTAGCATGTGTGTTGTTGCTGTGTTGAAAAAAATACAAAAAAAAATTCAATTTCTTTCGTGCCCTCAAAAGATTGTACTACGTAGCTTTTCTGAATTTGTGGGTCCCAGTTTTGATGTTTTTATTTCATATCTTATGTTAAATCACCTAATAATTATACCCCATCAGCAAAAAGAATTCCAGAGAATGTAGATTGAGATAAAGTTAAAAAAAAGCTAACATACCAAAAGTTGGACGAGATGAAAGAATGAAGCCAACATACGACATTTTGGTGGAGTTAAATAAAAAAGCAGGGTAAAGGATGAAATTAAATTATGAAATAATAAATAAGAGCATAACTAAAAAGAAAAATAAGTGACAATCACACCACACTACATTAATATTTATGTAAAGTGGGATTTTTTATTGTTACGTAACAATAAATCTAACAGTACGATAAAATAAATTTAAATAACAATCAAAACAAAAATAATAAAAATACAATGTGTAACAATCATCCAAACATATTGTTAGATGTTTATTATGGAATACCATACTTTTAGCCTGAGTTATGGTTAGTGACAAACTAATTGGTGAGTTGGGGTTTTAAAATAATGGAGGCGGAAGAGAGATGGTTGTCGAGAGAACTAATAATCATAAAAACTTGTATATTCCAATATGGGCAAATAGGAATATATAAACTGCTCTCGCATTCACTTTTATTTGTTTACAGTACTAAAAAGTACGTTTTTATTTTTACTAGTCAATTTTAGCAAATTAAGAGAAAATTAATTTTTTTTGTGTTTTATTTTTATCATTAACTACCATTCCCCAAATAGTGAAAAGTTACTTTTTTTAAAGTCAATCCAATCATGCCCTAAGCTCATTTCGAATGAGTAAAAGTGCACGGAGGGAGTATAACAACTAAGCTAGCGTTTGGCCATAGATTTCCAATTTTGTTTTGAACAATCTGATTTGGGTGAAGTTTGGTTTGATGATAAAAATGTGTTTGAAAATATATTTTCAAAACATATTTCCCAAACTTATTTTGGAAAAAACATGTGTATTATTAGGGATTTGGCCCAAAACCAGCTAAATTTTGGGATTTTGCCAAATATAGGCAAAATCTATGGTCAAACATGTTTTTGTAAAATAAAACCCAAAGTTTATTTTGGCAAAATCTATGGCCAAACGGGTCCTAAATAATTGGTATGTTGTTCCCAATATTCAATTGCAGTCTATAAGATTTACTTAATATTCTCTGAAATCATGTTTTTCTTTTTGATTTTTTCTACACAAAGGACAAAAATTCCATTTGACTTACCACATAAATAAACCACGCTTAAATTACTAGAAAGACCATCACATCAAATCGGTTAGCCGTTTGAATTCGTGTTAAAGCTCCAACAAGAAGCAGCTTGATATTATATTGAGTTGCTAGGTTTCCTGACTGAAAACAGTTCAAACATTCACTGAATATGAACTATGTTATTTCCACACACACAAAGACATTCGACCGCAGAATAGTCAAGTGAAAAAAGATCTCAAAGTTCCTTTACATATCATGCTGTCCTTAGCACCGAGTTCATATATTTATATTTCTTGTTGGATTTTAGGAGTTGATCTTGGTTGAAGATCTTTTCGTATAAATCAGTCCATGCTAGACAGTTCATTACCTTCATTGATTGGTATTTTTATTTTTATTTTTTGCTAATGAAACGAGCTTTTATTGATAGCTCAAACGAAAGTTATTACATGATGGTAACTGAACGTATAGTCGTAGTTCCTTAGAGGTCTTCCTTTAATTCATTAAGGATAAAAGGGGTGGCTATACAAAAACCATAACGTTTCTTCCCATTTCAGGATCTCTGCATTTCCCATAGCAGATCAGTTTATCACCTGCAACATTAGCTTCTCTAAAGATGTGGCCCACTTGTGTGCTGCCAGCTTCTCCAGTAGGTGCCTGCAATCCATTAACATGTGTGAGAAAGCTAGATTATTAGACGATAACAGTTGGATCAATACTGTTAGTCAGTTTTCACAATAAGTGGAACTAACTTGTGATTGCGTGCCAGCCTTAGACCATTATAAAAGGCTAGTATTTCCATATGAATGGCAGAGTGAGTGTAGTTGTAAATTGCATAACTGGTAATTCAATCACCATTGTGGTTTCTGATAAGTCGACCCCCAACCCCCCCCCCCCCCCCCCCCTACTGTTTTCATCATAAGTTTCGTCCGTATTAAGCTTGAAGAAACCATTTGGAGGTGGTTGCCATAGAATTATTTTATTTTGATAAGAAATTATTTTGTGGTGGTTATGCACTAAGTGGAAGTACTCCAAAGTTTGGAAAATGATGTCAGTATGTGTTACTGGATTAATAATGGAGTTCCGGAAAAGGGTTTGATTTCTATTTTTCCAGATAGCCCAAAGAATAATAGGAGTTAAGATGTGTAGTGGTACTTTTTTATTATTTGCAACAGTCCAATTATTTGTTGTTGTACAGAATGAGTGTATTGTAAGTTCCAGTTGGTTTGGAGGAATATATATGTTGAATTGATCCCATAGTAATTTTGCTTTTGGGCATGTTATGAATATGTGATCAGTTGTTTCTGTAGTGTTTAGACATGAAGCACAATTGTTTATTCTAATAATATTACGATGGAATAAATTTTCCGTAGTTGGTAATTTATTAGGTATTAAAGAGTAGCCATCTAAGAACTTTATTTTATTTAAAGCATGATTTTCCATACCCAATGGTGGGACGGAGAAAAAGGAAGGGGAATATTTTCTTGAATCATGCAAGTACATGTGATATGCAGATGTTGTTGAGAATAAACTAGAGGTTGTATTTTTTCAAAAGAAGGAGTCATTTCAGGGTTTTGACTCTTTAATGTAAGTATTATTAATTTGGTGTATAATATTCATGGGAATTTTCATGGATAGGTAAGAAAGGTCCCACTCATTATTGGGTAGGATAATAGTTTGGACAATTTTTTGTTATATCTAATTTCGTGAGGGGATCACGTATAAGAAACGTTAGGGAGTCATTTGAGCCGATTCAATTATCTTGCCAGAGGCTAATACCGGAGTCGTTCCTAATATTCCAAGCAATTCCTTTATTAAAAAACCAAATATTTTTTATAATGTTTTTCCGAGGTGGATGGTTTCATTTTAAACTCATTTTGGGAATGTTGTGTTTGGTATTTCCCTTTTAAAACTCTAGCCCAAAGCTGGTATGGATTTGTAAAAAAACGCCAAGTCAGGCTAGAGAGTAGTGCTGAGTTTTACCATTACTATTAGTGATACCCAATCCGCCGATAATCCTAGGAAGTGTAGCATCTTACCAATTTGTTAGATGGATTCTTTTTTTGTTTTTAGTGGATCCCCAAAGAAAGTTGCGTTGGATACGGTCAATTTTTTCAATACAATTTTTTGATAATAAATTTATTTGCATTGCGTAATTAGGAATTGTTGCTAGAACAGTTGTGATGAGTATAGTACGCCCTGCAAGGGCTTCCATCCTTGTAGACGGTTATTCATACGATCAATAATGTATTGATAGTCAGTACTTTTAGGATGATGATTAGTGATGGGTAGACCTAAGTAGTTACCAAACTTTAATGATGGGGTCATGTTGAATGAGTTTGCTATAACTTGTTGAGTGTTTAGGGGCACATTTTTAGAGAAATAGACTTTTGATTTGGTAAAATTAATTTTTTGACCCGAAACAGATGAAAGCTTGTTAAAAATATTGATAAAAGTGTAAGTATTTTTAGTGTCAGCTCTCGCAAAAAGTACTATATCATCGGCAAAAAGTAGATATGATATCTCTGTTGACACTCTACCAATTTTTATGGGGTCCCAAATTTTTTTGTTAATATCTTGATTTATCAAACGTGTCAAGGATTCCATGCAGATGATGAATAGGTAAGGGGATAAAGGGTCACCTTGACTAATTCCGCAATTTGGGTTTAAGGATTTTGATGGTTTGCCATTTATTAAGATGGATACGGACGAGGTTGTGACGCAAGACATTATAAGAAAAATTATTTTTGGAGGAAATTTAGACCTAAAGAATATCTAATAAAGGACCATTCAAGACGTTTAAAAGCTTTTACAAGATCAGTCTTCAACATCATATGGCCTGCTCTACCCTTAGCTTTATTGAATGTGTGAATGGCTTCTTGGACAATAATGTTGTTATCAGTAGTCATGTGCCTATGAATGAAGCTACATTGGTTTGGGCTAATAATTTTCTCTAGTAGTGGTCTGATACGGTTAACTATAATTTTTATGATTATTTTATAAACCGTATTGCACAGATTGTTATGTCTATATTGAGTGATTATTTCAGGGTTGTTAACTTTTGGGTAAGGGTGACGTAAGTAGAGTTAATTTTGGGGGAAATGTGGGAAGAGGAGAATGCATCCAAACAAGTTTTGGTCACAGCACAGTTAGTATCATCCCCGAACTGCTGAAAATATAATGGATGGAGACCATCTGATCCTTGTGCTTTTAGAGGTTTAAAGGATTTAATAGCGTGTTGAATTTCAGATACTGATGGGGTCTTATTATGATCAATTGATCTTCATGTTTTAGGTAATGAAGATCTCTGGGAATGAATTCTTTAACATTAAAGGCTAGTTTAGTATAATATACATCCTTAAAGTAATTTATGATAGTGGAAGTAATGACCTCTTGGTCCAAACTCCAGTTGCCAACAATATCAGTCAGTCCGAGAATCATGTTTTTGCGTCGTCTATGGACTGTAGTTGTGTGAAAAACTTTGTATCGGCATCGCCTTCATGTAGACATTGAACTCTAGATTTGAGTTTTCAAAAATCTTCCTCTTGACGAAGAATATTATTGTAGTCATAAATAAGCTTCGTTTCTAGGTTGTGATGGAACATGTGTTTGTGATTTGGATCTATCTTTTGGAGACCGACAATTCTAGCTACCAGCTTTCTTTTTTTTAGTAAAAATATCTCCGAAGCAAGTAGAGTTCCATTATTGAGCGGCTTTTTTGAAAGTAGTTACTGTATTGTTGTAGTCTAGATTTGAGTGCCAGCATGATGACACAAAATGTTTAAAAACAGAATGACGCAACCACATAATTTCAAATTTAAAAGTACATTTAGGTTATTAGACTGTCGAGTAAGGTTAAGAAGTAGAGGGAAATGATCTGAATATGTACGAGATAGGTGGATTACTTTTCAAAATAAGAGAATTATTATTTTAGCAGTTAGGTTTGTTAGTCCATGTGAAGCGATGCCCTATAAAACCTAGGTCTATCATATTCATAGCATTCATGCAGTCAATAAAAGCAGATACCCTTTTTATTTTTTATAGAATTACCCCTTAGGTTTTCGATGCGTTTTTTACTTCATTAAAGTCACCACAAATTAACCAAGGAAGATTAATAATATTAGCTATTTATTTTAGGTTAGTAAACAAAATATTCTTGAATCTTATGTTATTCTTTGCATATATAATAGAAATAATCTATGTAGGGGAGGATGTACTTATCCGAACAGTGGCATGTATTTCTTGTTGTGTGAGTACCATTGGCTCTATTACGACCTCATGGTTGTTCCATAGTAAGGCTATTCCTCCGGAGAAACCTGAAGCTAGCACTTGGATCAATTCAGTGAATGGCAGTTGTTGCAACAAAATATCGTGATCAGTCATTCGTGTTTCAGTAAGAGCCAAAACAGATGGCATGTTTGCTTGTAGGATGGTGTCCAAATTACGCCGGAAGGCGGGATTGTTTCCACCTCTACAGTTCCATAGGATAATCTTCATTGGAAGGGTATTTGTTAAGTTCCCTCCTTGACTTAGTGTCAGGTCCAAGTTCGTTGCAGTAGCTGGGCATAGGTTCACTACATATTGTTGGATTGGTGACCATGCACAATACCTTATGTTAAGTGATACCTTGCGAATGTTTGGAGGTGTTTCAATTAGAGTTATTTCTTCTGCATTTTCGATAAATGTTGGTGTTAAGTATTCCTCTGTCAGGAAGATTGGGTCCATCACCTAATCTTCAATGTTTTGAGGGTTTTCCACTTGTTCCGGGACCTACGGGGGAGGGGAATTTGCATTTGTTGAATGGAACGATTGATTTGTTGTTTCCATCTCCGACATTATTTGCTCCATTGGAAAATTCTGCATTTGTGCTGGTGTGATTGGTGTATGGAGTGCTTGTAGGACTTGATAAAGCGACAAGGTTGGCAAAGCTGCTTAGTGGGTATGAGTGCAAGTTGAAGTTATGTGGTTGTGTGTTGTTGGATGATTACATCAGCAGGTTGCCCAGTGTTAGTAGATCCTTCTGTTGGACTGTGCGATTGCAGCCTAGTGACTGGTATGCTTGAAGCATCTCTGAAGCATTCATTGTGTGTGGATGAACTTCGGAAGGAATATTCGGATTTAGGTGGATTAGGTTTTGACCATTCCAGTTGTTTATGGCAGGCAGCAATGGAGGTTCCGTTATTTGGTTTCCCTGCAGTGGGTAGTAGTTTAGGGACTGTAGTGGAGTTTGGTATGGTGTGATGGTGTTGTTTAGCGGCATGGGAGCTAGTTGGAACATCCATGGAGGTGGACATAGTGTGCATGGGGCCATGACAGGTGGATTGGGTGTTGGAGGTTGCGGTTGCTGCTTCATCAGGCGTGGGGGTTGGTTCGGGGTGGACCTTCTGTTGCGAGTCATTTTGTTGTAGAAGTTTGGATTTGTGTAGAACTCACTTCTGGAGGAACTGAAGGAGATGGGTTTAGTGGAAGTGATCTTACAGGGTTTGAGTGAAGTAAGTAACGAGGGGTTGATTTGCCTTTTGTTTTCAGATGCCTTTTCCTTAGAAGTTCACTAGATTTTTCACATGGCTTTGCATTGAAGGAGGGATAGATTGCAGGTGTAGGGGTACTATTTGGTGTATCATGACGATTTGATAATGTTATATCTTTTGTTTTGTCCTTTAATGCACTAATAAGTGCTTTAACTGTGCCCTTGGGGGTTATATCCATGTTACCTCTACGAATGTGCGTGGTTGGGGCGTTGCCTGTAATTACCTGTATAGTTAGAGTAACTAATGGGGGTGATGATGTTTGGTTAAGATCGGAAGAGGAGTTTGGTTGATGTGGAGAGTTTAGTTTGAGTGTACTGTTTTTGGGTAGTATAGATGTTGACATACTCGGTTGAAATATATTGCTTGGAGAAAGAATTATAGGGTTAGTTGAGTTAGTAGTTTTATTAGGTAATAGACTAGTACTTTTTAATTGTGGTATATTAGTATACCGTTATGGAGATTTTGTAGTACTATTGTTGATTGAGGTGTTTTGTGAAGGGGGTACTTCCACGTTGGTAGGAGGGGATGGTCTTTGGTTGTCTTTTGCTTTGTGCCCGGGTTTAGCAGTAGTTACGGTAACTAAGGCTTATTTGACAGTGTTGTATGAGCTTCACAAGTGTTAGCTAAGTTTGAAAAGCTATTATGGGTATGTGAAGAAGAATTATTCCGTTTAAAAGTTGTATTGGGGAAAATGAAAAGTTGTATTGGGAAAAATGTATTCATATGTATGGTGGCGTGTCACGACACGTGAAATGGTCAATGAGTTATACTAAGGTACGGTTCAAGAATTACAAAACATGCACGGGTAAGGAAAAAGGAAAAGGCACGAGACGAGAGGATCAGCACCCGTTCCTGTTTAAGCTTATTTACATACGAGCGATGAGAAGAATGAACCTGGCTAACGAAAAGGGTGCAAATACGGCATGTAAAGGGTATTAAATGTTGAAGCCGTTAAAGAATATATAACTTCAATGTAATGATTATGTAACGTAGCATTTAATATCATTAATTACTCATAATAGTCTCATTATGACTTAGTCATAACGTTCATTCCCAAAGGGACCTATAAAAGGAGAGATATGTAATCAGTTGAGAGGGAGGTGACTATTGAAATATACTTTGATTTACTTGCTTTCTGAGAATATCATTTTCAAGTTCCTTTCTTTGCATACTTTTTCGATTATCAGTAACCCGATTCTTCTAAATTCTATCTTTGGTCAAAAATCTATTTTTTGGTTAAACAAATTAGTTCCGTTACCGGAAATCTGATAATCAAATATATCTCAACTTGATTTTCTTGTTGCAACAATCATGTCGAACAACAATGACAACATTCAAGGAAACCAAGAAATTCAAACAACCCAGCAACTTCAGGGAGATCCACAGAACAACAACGTACCGATTCATTCTCCACGAGGCTCTCCACGGTGGTCTCGTGAAGGCACTCCTGATGGATCTCACACAGATGGACAGGCTCAATTCGAAAATGTTGAAACCATGGATGAGGCCTTGCAAAAACTTATTGCCTCACAAGTCAATAAAGCTCTTCAGGCTTTTGTTAGCCAGTTACCTGCTGCTCCAACCACACCTACTCCAAACAACAAATACTTTGGAGAATCCTCGTTCTGGACTAGTTAATTCAGGCAGTGGTGGAACCCCTAGTGAAACACATGAGGGAGACCCAGGTAATCCAATTAACTCTGATTTTAAAAATCTTGTACTAACCTTGCAGAAACAGCTTAAGGAGCAAAATGAACACATAGAACAAATACCCGGAGTACCACATGTGATCAAGGGAGTAGATATAGATAAATATTCTCAACAACTATGGAAGCCAATTTCCGCTCCTCTCCAAATTCCAAAGAAGTTCAAGATGACTGATATTCCAAAGTATGATGGTACAACAGACCCACGAGATCACGTTACTGCATTTACAATAGGTGTCAAAGACAATTATTTGACTAAGCAAGAGATTGAATCAGTCTTGGTCAAAAAATTTGGTGAAACGCTCACTAAAGGGGTCTTAACATGGTATTCTCTTTTACCTGAAAATTCTATAAATTCGTTTGCTGAGCTTGCAGATCTATTTATTAAAGCACACTCGAGATCTCAAAAAGTGGAAAAGAGAATGGAAGACATCTTCAAAATCAAGCAATGAGATTCAGAGTTGCTTAGAGAGTTCGTCGATAGATTTCAACGGGAAAGAATGACGCTGCCACGAGTACCTGACAATTGGGCGGCCATAGCTTTTGCCAGCAATGTGAATGAGAAGAGTTCAGAAGCCACTAGGCGACTCAAAGAAATCCTTCGTGAATTCCCAGTAACAACGTAGAATGATATCTACAATAGATACAGTACAAAGATGAGGATTGAAGAGGATATCATTTTACGACATAAAACAGAAGAAAAAGTAAGTTCAAGACGTGTAGAAAATGAAAAAGATCTGGTAAAAAACGGTACGAGCCTTACATGGGACCTGCAGGAAAGGACTCACAGTCAAGGCAAGATAATCAAAGGTACGATAACAAATCTAGAAGCAGGGAATCAGGCTCCTCATCAAGGTTCGGAAATGATCGTAACTCACGTAGACCACGAGACAATGAGGGAAGTTTAAAAGCAAGGTTTGGTGGTTACAATTTTAACGTAAGCACCTCTGAGCTCGTAGCTGTTTTAAGAAGCATGGGAGATAAGGTCCGATGGCCCAAGGAGATGAGATCAAATCCAAACAGACGAAATCCTGATTATTGGTGCGAATTTCACAACGACCACGGGCATTAAACCGCAGATTGCAGATTTTTTGCAAGGCGAGGTTGATCATTTGTTAAACCAAGGGTATCTCACTGAGCTATTTAGTGAAAAAGGTAAGCAAGCATATATGAAGAACAGATAGGAGCCTCTGAAACCTCCCTCACCCAAAAGAACCGTCAATGTTATAAGTGGGGGTGAGGATATCAATGGCGTTTCATATACCGCAGCTAATAAAACTTCCAAGATATCAATCAATCATGGGAAGTGGTTATGACATGTATTGGAGGAGGAGAATATTACATTCAACGATGCAGATGCTGAGGGTCTCTTAACTCCACATAATGACACACTGGTAATATCTTTACTTGTATATGACACTAACGTGAAATGAGTTTTGATTGATCCGGGCAGTTCTGTGAATATTATTTTGATACGAGTATTGCGCGAGATGCAATCTAAGGATAAATTAATCCCAAAAGCGCATACTTTGTCGGGATTTGACAACTCTAGTGTTGTAACAAAAGGAGAAGCAATCCTTACTATACTCGCAGAAGGCGTTGTGAAAGATACCAAATTTCAAGTCGTAGATATGGAAATGGCTTATAACATGATTCTTCAGAGGCCATGGATCCATGACATGGATGTTGTTCCATCAACATTACATCAAGTTATTAAATTTCCATTACCTTAGGGGATATGTCAAATCAGAGGCAATC
Source organism: Nicotiana glauca (assembly GCA_026770625.1). Classification (NCBI taxonomy): domain Eukaryota; kingdom Viridiplantae; phylum Streptophyta; class Magnoliopsida; order Solanales; family Solanaceae; genus Nicotiana; species Nicotiana glauca. The sequence goes on from MU751657.1 coordinate 77,152, forward strand.
AACAAACTTCTACAAGCATCAATTATGTTGTAGATTCAACTGATAAGGGTGAAGAAAAATAGTAATTATAAAATTCAGGTGGGGGGAGACACGGTATCAACCTCAACTGAACAAGAGCAAATAGATGTGGATTCAAGACCTGATACCATTCAAGAACCAGAGGAGAACGAGAACATCAAAACAACCATAGAAGAATTAGAGGCTGTGGTTTTATTTATACACTAGCCCGAGAGGAAAGTGTATATAGGAGCCAATCTCATCCCGGAGGTAAAGCGTAAGTTAATTGAATTTTTAAAAGCTAATGCATATTGTTTTGCTTAGTCCCCTTCTAACATGACAGGGATACCGCCGGAGGTCATGACTCATAAACTAAATGAAGATCCATCCTACCCTCCAATCAAGCAAAAGAAAAGAAAGCAGGGAACTTTCAATAATAAGGTGATTCAAGAAGAAGTTCAAAAATTGCTGAAAATTGGTTCAATTCGTGAGGTAAAATATCCTGACTGGTTAGACAACACTGTTGTGGTTCCTAAGAAGAATGGTAAGTGGCGAGTCTGTGTAGATTACACAGACCTTAATAAAGCCTATCCAAAAGATTATTTCCATTTACCGCACATAGATCAATTAATTGATGCTACTGCAGGGCATGATCTATTAAGTTTTTTAGATGCATATTCAGGCTATAATCAAACCAATATGGATCCTAGAGATGAGGAAAAAACTTCTTTCATAACAGATAGAGAGACTTACTGTTATAAGGTAATGCCCTTTGGTCTTAAGAATGCAGGTGCAATGTATCAGAGGTTAGTTACCCAAATGTTTCAAGAACATTTAGGTAAAACCATGGAGGTATATATAGATGATATGCTAGTTAAGACTCAACATTCAGAAGATCATATATCCCACCTGTCTGATACGTTCAAAATTTTACGAAAGTATAATATGAAGTTGAATCCAGAAAAATTTGCATTTGGTGTGGCATCAGGTAAGTTTTTAGGTTTTCTTGTTTCTAACCATGGTATTGAAGTAAATCCTGCACAGATTAAGGCCATTGAAGAAATCCCTGATATACTTCAAACAATAAAGAAGTACAAAGACTGTTGGGAAGAATCGCAGCTTTGGGAAGGTTCATTTCTAAATCATCGGAAAAATGTTTTAAATTTTTCTCGGCCCTTAAAAAGCAGGATCATTTTGAGTGGGATGAGGAGTGTCAACAGGCACTTAGAGATTTGAAGACTTACTTAACAAATCCACCTTTGCTAGCAAAACCAAAGGCTGGGGAGAGACTTTTCATCTACCTTGCTGTTTCAGAAGTTGCGGTAAGCGCGATTTTGGTTCGTGAAGAACAGGGTAAACAATCTCCTATCTACAATGTTAGTAAATCTTTATTAGATGCAGAGACACGGTATCCACAACTGGAAAAACTAGCACTTGCTTTAATCATGGCATCTAGAAAGTTAAGACCATATTTTCAATGTCATCCCATTATTGTGGTAACTGCATACCCTTTACGTAGTATATTGCATAAGCATGAATTGTTAGAAAGGTTAGCCAAATGTTCCATAGAAATGAGTGAATATGAAATCACGTACCTACCTAGAACAACAATAAAGTCTCAGATATTAGCTGATTTCGTGGCTGATTTTAGCCAAGGAATGCAGTTAGAAGCAGAAAAAGAAGTATAGATACTTAATGGGGCTAATCCAGGAACATGGACCTTATTCGCTGATGGATCATCTAATGTAAAAGGTGCAGGATTAGGAATTGTGTTAGTACCACCTACGGGTAAAGCTATTAGGCAAGCTATTAAGTATCATTCCATAACTAACAATGAAGCGGAGTATGAAGCTGTGATTGCAGGTCTAGAGTTGGCACGAGAACTTGGTATAAATCAAGTAGTGATCAAAAGTGATTCGCAACTCGTGGTTAATCAAATGCTGGGGACTTACACGGCTAGAGAAGTAAGGATGAAACAGTACTTGGAAAATGTACGTGAATTGATAAGGCAATTCCAAACCTGGAAGGTCATACAAATATCAAGGGATGATAATGGTGAAGCATATGCCTTAGCCAATCTCGCATCTGCAGCTGATATGTAAAATGATGCAAACGCCTTAGCTATACACTTATTTCATTCAATTCTTCAACCTGATAAGGATGAGGTAAAATTTTAATAATTTAACTTGGGATTGGAGGAATGAAATTGTTGCTTTTTTACAATACAGTACCGTTCCTAATGACAAGAGACAAGCACATGCACTTCACAAAAAGGCTGCTCGTTACTGTTTAAAACAAGGGAACCTTTACCGTAAAATGTTTGGTGGTCCCTTAGCAAGATGCCTCGGACCTTCTCAAATGGAGTATGTGATGAGGGAAATACATGAGGGGCATTGCGGGAATCACGCAGGAGGAAGATCACTGGTGAGAATCTTGATTAGAGCAGGGTACTATTGGCCTAAAATGGAAGAAGAAGCGGCAAGTTTTGTGGCTAAATGCGACAAATGCCAGAAGTATGGTAACAATATGCACAGGCCAGCAGAATTATTACATCCAGTCATTGCGTTGTGGCTGTTTATGAAATGGGGAATAGATATAGTAGGACCATTACCTCAAGCAAAAGGACAGGTAAAATTTCTTCTTGTACTTACTGATTATTTCACTAAATGGGTGGAGGCAGGAGCATTTAAACAAGTGCGAGAAAAAGAGGTTAAAGATTTTATTTGGCGAAATATCATCTGCTGATTTGGTGTACCAAAGGAAATCGTATGCGACAATGGCCCTCAATTTATCGGGGCTCAAGTCACAGAGTTTCTTGAGAGTTGGCAAATCAAAAGGATTACATCTACACCCTATCATCCAGTGGGTAATGGGCAAGTAGAATCAACGAACAAAGTCATAATCAACAATTTAAAGAAACGATTAGAAGAGTTAAATGGTAATTGGCATGAAGTGTTACCCGGAGTTTTATGGGCATATCGCACAACAACAAAAATGAGCACAGGTGAAACACCCTTCTCTTTGGTTTATGGAGCTGAAGTACTAATCCCGGTTGAAATAGGAGATCCAAGTACAAGATTCTCACAAGCAGCACAAGAGTCTAATGACGAAGAGATGCAGATCAATTTGGACTTATTGGAAGGCAGGAGAGAAGCTGCATTAATAAGAATGGCACCACAAAAACAAGTGATCGAACGGTATTACAACAGGAAAGCTCGCCTGAGATACTTCAAAATTGGGGACTTCGTGCTTAAAAAAGTTTTTCAATCGACAAAGGCAGCCAACGCAGGTAAACTAAGCCCAACATGGGAAGGACCCTACAGGGTTCGTGATGTTGCAGGAAAAGGAGCGTATGAATTGGAAACAATGGACGGGAATGTACTTCCTTCACATTGGAATGTTGTTCATTTGAAGAGATACTACTTCTAAGGAAAAACTCACGGTCAGGTATCACCATGTTAAACTTTTTTTTTTTGAATTGTTAAAATCTTACTAAAGATTTTAGATGATAGGCAAAACGCTCACCCGTACTAAATGACGAGTCACGACCTGTACGGCAAAATGGAATAAACTAAAATTCCTGGCCCAGGGTTACAATTAATCTGATAGACATATAAACGGGTTAAGTAGTCTTCATCTATAATCGCACCCCCGAGTCCCGTATGTATTTCCTTTTCAGGAAAAGGACCAGGTGAAAGAGACTATCAAGTGCTCGAGGCTTCATACTTCAACACTAAAACACTTGGGGGACTACAAAGAATATACAATCATGTGTATATAAAAGGCAAGAAGATTGAGTAAAAATAAAGCCTAAGAAGAGTCAATTATGGAGTGGAAGTTAAGGAGTCATGGCATTCATCATAATGTTCTTTCCCATGAGAACAATGGAGTAATCTCTCAAACCCTTCCTAATGTTTTAAAGTTAAAGGGACCCAAGGTACCTCAAAACAGTTAGGGTAAAGACTATGTACTAAAACGGATTATAAAAAAAAATCTTGTATCTATTGTTCTTCTTTTGTATAAATCTATTACAAGAAAAATAGTTACGAGAAAGTTATAGATGTAATTCAAATACATGTAAAGTATTACTCAAAACTTGTCAAGGTTCAGAAATAAAAGCGTGTCCAAGTTATTGCAAAGAAACATGTTTGTTCCTATTTCTTTTATCATTTAATAAGTACTATTATGAAGTTGAGACGTCTTCTTCATCAAGTGTCAAAACATAAAGGGCCCTCTTTTATAAAACTCATGATATTTAGTCATGAGGTTAACAGAAGCATTTTTAAAGAACAAAAATGCCGACTATTCTTTAAGTCCTTGAAAATAAAAGGCACGAATAGAACAAAGGGAAGTTTAATGATAACTTCTTAATATTTTAAAACTAAAGACTAAGTATAAACTTAGTCATCGAACTTTTCATACAAAAATGCCCCTTAACAAGACTTGGGGACTTGTACTTCTAAAATCAAATCTTAACTGATAACCAGGGGTTTGATTACAAAAAAAAACTATCACAAGAAACCAAAAACCTTAAACACAGTTTTCCAGATTGGTACCTGCAAAAAGGGAATTTTAAAAAATTGTAAAAAACTTTTTCATCAAGAAGAAGGAACTGAAGAAAGATCATCAGCGGGCTCAACTGGAACAGCATCATCAACAGTTGAAGGTTGATCTTCAATCACAGCAGTAGGAGCATCAACAGGCAAAGTCTTAGCTTGACTAGCAGCAAGAGGCACAGATGAACTTGAGGAAGGTATGACACTCGTGGCAATTTCAATAGTCACAGGGACTTCAACTACGGGAGTCTCAGCCAAAGGAGTTTTAGTCACAGGAACTTCAGCCTCAGGAGATGAAAAATCTTGTGGTTGTTGTGCTCGTTCAATGGCCTCATTCACCTTGGCTAATTCCGATTCCGGGCTGAAATTTTCTTTGCCCATTTCTACCAAGGTGTCACGACGAGACTTTAAAAAGGTCCAACTTACCTCAACATTGGTTGACTCTTCAAGAAGTTCATAATCTCTCTCCCAAGCAGCAACTTCATTCTTAAGTTCTTTGTTTTTAGCTAGGACAGAACTATAAGATGATTGAAGGGTGGTATGAGAACTCTCTAGGGCATGAACCTTGTCTACAGAAACTAATTGTTCTTCTTGTGCCCATGAAAGGTTTTGTGCTAGCTCCTCAGCATGCATTTCCTTCTGAGCCAGCAAAGTCTTTAGAGCCATATTTTCCTCATTGGCCTTGGACAGCTGTTCCGAAAAGGAAGATTCAAGGCGCTCTTTTTCCTTCTCAGTTTGGCTTGAGGTAGCCTTAATCATTGCTAGCTCGAAGGTTAATGTTTGAACTTGCCTCTCTAAGGTATTGTTCCTCTCCTCCAAATTCTCCATGTCGATTTGTTCACTTTCAAACTGGCCCTTCCAGTTGTTTGCCTCCAATTGAGAACCAAGGGTAGCCTCTTTTGCATCATAAGCAGTCTTCTCCAAGTCATGAATCAACTTCTCCAAAAGGGAGACTCGGTTCATTAGTTCAGTAACAATGAGGTTGGCCTACACAAACAAAAGAGAGATAAGGTCAAGACTTCGAAATCAAAAGTCTTAATAAAATAAAGGACAAGAAAATACCTTCAGAGTGGCATGTATATATCGTTCATGAGGGTCGGATTACTATGGATTTCAAGTTTAGCCTTCTCAATGGGGCCAATTAAAGGCTCGAGCCAAGTATCAGCTTGCCCAAACTTTCTTAAAAGACTGTTGTTGGCAGGAACCTCAATGGTCTCGCTCCTCATACGGAACCCCTACTTGAAGAGCCCACCTCCGTATGGTGAACAATGGGTGAGGAATTACTGAAGGAGGAGCAGTGGAAGGAGTAAAGATAATGGAGGAAGGGACGGAAGTAGTAGTTGATGAAGGTAAAGAAGCAACCACAAGTACGGAAGAGGTAAAAAAGGACAAAGGAGGTTCATTTAGAATAGGTCCTAAAGTCCCACTACTGAAACCACTGATAAAGAGTTGATTTATTGATTCATGAGTGTCAAGAGGAGGAGAAACCTCATCATCAGGGATAACCGGAGTAATAACAGGTTCGGAAAGAGATAGGTGAAAGACATCAGCCTCATCTTTAGAGACGACACGTCTCCTGGTTCGTGGTCTTGCCACCAAAGAACCCTCGTTTTCCTCCTCTGAATCATCTTCTTCAACAGATTTTCTCTTTGCAGATCCTAAGAATATATCTTGGTCTGAAGAGGTGCGAGCACTTAAGGAGTCACGGGACGCCAAGATGGCCTCTAGAGTAACTCCTCGAATGGCAAAACCTGATAAAAAGAAGGGTGAAAGTTAGAACAACAAAAATATTTAAATATAGATAAGAAAAATAGAAATCCTTACCATGAGTTTTTACTTTCCAACCATAACGGTTGGAAAGAGTTTTCCATGATCTACCCTCTATTGGGGCAGTCTTTAGCAACTTTTCTACCCAACCACGGAAGTTGGGCATAGATTCCACAATGCCCATGGTTGCTGAAAAGAAAAAGAAGCAAGATTAAGAAAAATAAGCAAGCCTATAAATAAAAAGGCACGAGAAGAATTTAACACTTACGTGCAAAATTCCACTTCTCAGGGAAGGGGATGTTCTTTTCACCCACTAAACCAACAGTGGGAGCAGCAACAAACCGGGCATACCAGCCACGGTCTTTATCATCCTCGGGACTCACTAAAACCCTCTTACTCCTGGCTGCTAAGCCAAACACGCCGTTTCGAAAAAGCCTAGGGGAGTAAAGGTGAATTAGGTGGGGAAAAGTGAATTCAACATCCGACATGCTAGCAAGGTGCCTTAAACAGGCGACAACCCTCCACACAATAGGACCAATTTGACCCAAACACACGTCGAAGAAATGACAATAGAATGACCGGGAAAATGGCTGGTTTAAACCCTAGAGTAAAGGGATATGTGTAAACAAAAGAGAATCCTATTAAGTAAGATGTGATCCTTTGATTTGAGTTAGGAACGATAATTGGAAAATCATCACTCCAATGCAGTCCTTGCGAACTATGGGAGCTAAAATATCTGTGATTTGAGTAGGAAAAGGATCAGCACGGTCTAAGGAAGCAACTTGGGTCCTAAGAGACTCTCTATCATGATGAAAGGAAATTTCAGAGGGGATTATTTTCTCAACCAGAGGCTCATGAAGTGGCTCAGAAGATTCTTTGTTCTGAAAAGAACTCCTCTGAGAATGTGAACCTCTAGTCCAAGAAGAGGGGTCGGAGCTAGAAGAAGGAGTTGACGTACTACCACCACGAGCATATCCAAGGCTACGGAGTATACCCCCTTTTCTATGCCTAATCGGGGCATTGGGAAAGCTATCCAGAATGAGGGTTCTCTTAGGGTTAGGATTTGGTGAAGCCATGGCAGAGAAGGGCGAAGTGAAGCAGAAAATAATAAGGAGGTCTTGAAGGATTAGAATGTTTGATACGCTTTATGTGAAACAAGACAAGAAGAGAAATTATATTTATACTAATGGGTAACCGGCAAAAAGAAAAAGTACGATGATGGAAGAACCATAATGATGATAATTGATACTTCGTGAAAAGTGAAGCCGAAAAAAAATCCTAAGAAAGTGCTGCAAATTGTGCAACCAATGAGAGAGTGACACGTGTCTAGTGCATTAAAAAGAAGTGACAGTTGAAGCGTCAACTCTGTCAGAGCATTAATGGTGACAAAAATTCTCCTTTAATGAATTCCATTTCCCAAATATTCAAACTGATGAATAAATGAAAAGTGGGGGGACTATCTGTATTGGAAAAAAATGTATTCATATATATGGTGACGTGTCATGACACATGGAATGGTCAATGAGTTATACTAAGCTACGGTTCAAGAATTACAAAACAGGCACGGGTAAGGAAAAAGGAAGAGGCACGAGACGAGAGGATCAGCGCCCGTTCCTGTTTAAGCTTATTTACATACGAGCGATGAGAAGAATGAACCTGGATAAAGAAAAGGGTGCAAATACGGCATGTAAAGGGTATTAAATGCTGAAGCCGTTAAAGAATATATACCTTCAATGTAATGGTTATGTAATGTAGCATTTAATATCATTAATTACTCATAATAGCCTCATTATGACTTAGGCATAACGTGCATTCCCAAAGGGACCTATAAAAGGAGAGATATGTAATCAGTTGAGAGAGGGGTGACTATTGTAATATACTTTGATTTACTTGCTTTATGAGAATATCATTTTCAAGTTCCTTTCTTTACATACTTTTTCGATTATCAGTAACCCGATTTTTCTAAATTCTAGCTTTGGTCAAAATTTTATTTTTTGGTCAAACAAAAGTAAAGGTGGAATTTTGTTTTTGTTATGTTTTGGAAAGATTGCGGTTGTCCAAGGTCCTTTAGTAGAGTCAATGTTTTTTCCATTGTTTTTTTTTCTTTTTTCTTTTTTGACTTATCTCTTCCGTTTGTTTCCTTTTTTTCTTTCTTTTTTTTCTTTTTTATTTTTGGTAGAAGCATTAGACGTACCCGGGTCCATGTTGCCTGGTTTTGTGCAGTAGTAGAGTGTATGTCCGATCATCCCCTGCTCTGACATTAGTGGTGTTGTGCTCTCGTAGTGTATTTTTTTGGAGATGTTTGCCAATGAGTATATCCTTGGGCACTGATTTTCCCAATTGAACTAATATGCATAATCTTGCATATCTTCCCCTTCTAGTGTTCCTAGTGCAACTATCTATTTTTAGGGTTGATCCAATTTTATGTAAAATTGTAGAATCATAATATCCTGTCGGTAGTTCTGGTAGCCAGATCCAAATTGTGGAGAAAGACATTGGGTCTTCAGTGGAGTTAAATTTTGGTTCCCATTTCCTAGCTGAGAGGAATTGTGATCCTACAAATCATGGACCTTGGTGCATGACTTTGACATAATTTTCATTGTTAGGTTTTCGGGCCATTGGATTCTCACCAATGTTTGCGTTACTCAAGCCGACATCATTGCTTCCGCTTCGTCCACCACCGCTCGTGCGGAGGTTTCTCTCTAAGGCGGAACGCTCCCCTACCGATGTATTTTTACATCACAGCTTCGGCAGATCGCTTAGCCCCGTTCATCTTCGGCGCAAGAACGCTCGATCAGTGAGCTATTACGCACTCTTTCAAGGATGGCTGTTTCTAGGCAAACCTCCTGGCTGTCTCTGGTGAATTTAATTAGTAGTAGTCTTCATCAAGATCTATCAAATTTTGATTGGTATTACATTTGGAGTACTACACTATTTATTTATATAGTGAAATTAGTGATACACACAAATTTGTTTTTGAGCACCCATTTCTTTGCACCAACTTCATATTAAAAGTAGTTGAGCACCACGATTTAAAAACCCTTGGATCCATCACCGGACTTAGACCTACAAGTCTACAACAATCATACTTTTGTGGCCTGCAGTTTGAAATGTACTGAATTTTTTTAATCATGCTATATTACCTCACCATGGTTAATTAATTTAATTATATAAGATTGCACATAATTTACTATGGTTAAATAATTGAAGTTCATATGCAAAACACATGTCATGTATCTATTTATTTGGTATAAACACCCGGTGGGAATAAGTTTTTACCAACCAAAAAAAAGAGTATAAGCAACAAAATTTCGCATTTGTTTTTCTTAATTACTCAACTCTCAACAACAATAAACAGAAAGGCCTCAAACGAAAAGAGCATAAGATAAAAAAGGGGGACTTGTTATAAAATAAAAGCAATGCAGTAAAATATAAATAAGAAGAGATAGAAAGAAGGGAGAAGAGTTTTGTTCTTTCACTTTGGTGTATTTTTCCATTGCAATTACATGACCTTTTATAGGCATAAAAAGTAAAGATGATTGACATAAAATAGGAAATTTAATCTTTCAACTATTCACAATATG
>MU751657.1:98171-112495 GCA_026770625.1 Nicotiana glauca
GAGTAAAAATGAAAGAATGAGGGGGTATTTATAGTTAAGAATAGGGAAAAAGTGTAATTATATAAAGTTTGGGGTTAAAATAAAGTTTGGGGGCCAAATGGCTATTTTTGCAAGTTCCCAACGGCTATTTCTGAAATTTTGACGTTTGGCTTTTTTTTTTAATTTTTTTTAAATTATTACCGTTGAGGCCCGCTAGGACCGGCCCAGGCCCGCCATCCGGTCCCGGTCTTCGCGGTCACGATCTCGTGGGCTAAACTTAAAGAACCGGCCCGCCACGGTCCCAAAAGACCATATGAGCCCGGCTCACTAGGACCGGCCCACCAGGACCGTCAGGCCCGCCAGGCACGCGGTCCCGGTCCGCGCCCGGTATAGGACCGGCCCACCATACAGCCCTAGTGTGGGATACGGGTTCTCCGAACCTAATAGTTTTTGTTCTAATATTGTATTTTTCTTAAGAAATTCATTATATATGTACAAATTATTAATTTAGAACTCAATAACTTAAAAAAATTACAATTCCAAACCCATAAGATTCAAATTCTAACTCCACCTCTGAATTCAATGTGACAATTAGCAAGGCGGCATAAGGGTAAGGCAAATGAAGCCACTGCTTTAGGCCTCCAAAATATTGAGGGCCCCAATTTTAGGTATTATGTATCACATTATTAATAAAATATTTTAAAAGCTCTAATTAAAATTATATGGTTGAGTGATAAATAACGATACATTTCTCTCTCGTTTAATTAAATAATGTATTTACCTTCATTATCAAATCTAGCTTTTTGTTTCTATTAGGGGTGTTCAAACCGAACCGGAAAATCGCATCAAATCGAAAAACCAAATCAAATCGATTAAAAAATTCGACTAGGTTTAGTGTGACTTGGTTTGGTATTGAGTAAAAAAATCTGAACCAAACCGACATATAAATATATAAATTTTATTTCTATTTTTAAGACTTTATAGTTAATTTTCTTTAGAAAATGTTGAAATATTTGGAATCCTCTCATGTACTAACCTTGAAAGCATAAATTAACGAATAATTATTGTTAGACGACTAAGAAAATAACTATCATACGTTACTAAAAAATTCTCCCATAAAAATTATTTTAATAGATCATATGTTTGTCAATTTTTTTCCATATTTACTAAACATATATTCACTTATCAAAGCTTTATCTATAATTTTAACGAAGATTGAAATAATATTCATGTAATAAAAAAATCTGAAAATCCAAAAAACCCGATAAAACCGAACCAATCCAAACCGATATAGTTGGTTTGGTTTGGTTTTGATAAAATCCGAACCAATTCGATCCATGTACACCCCTAGTCTCTATGTATACTTTTTTTTTTTATTTCTAATGATTTACTTTTTAATTTTAACTCAGTTTTTCTGATTGACTATTTCCTTTCACCATATTTTGTTGGCCCATCGATTAGAGAACAATTTTTTCCATCTTCTTAAGAGAAATTCCCAAATGCAATGGGGCGCAAGGTTCGAAAGTCGACAGATTATCGTCGTGCCCCCTCAACTTTCTTCCACTTAATTAATGTCATATTTTTATTTACGACAGCGTTTTAAACTGTGTATGCACCTAATTTACACATACTGTGTTATACACTTACCACTAGGTCAAAATTCTAGGAGTTTGCTTTGTATCTTAATATGTTTGGCTTTAGGCCGCCCTGACAATTAGTAGGGAGTATGAATGAAGTTAAATAAGCAGAGGGTCTGTGCTTCGGTTAATAAAAGTAAGAGTGGTTGGAACTAAAAAAATATTGTTTTTTGACTGGGATTTTTCCTTTTCTTTAATTTTATTTTTGAAATGGAATAATTATTTTACTTCATTTTTTACTTTTTGGTCCATGTTTGCCCATGCGGTGGTAGAAATTGAGTGACCGTAGTGATAGGACCAAAAACCAGTCTCTCTCTCTCCACTGCATGGACTAGCTAGACGGACGAGAAAAAGAATTGAAAAATAAGATATTCAACCTCAAAAGTAAAGACAAATGAGGGGGAAATTAGGTGTGTTTATGGTTCGGTTTGGATAGGTTTTCCCTAAAAAGAAACCAAACCAAGTAAGTCGGTTTTTCAAATATTAGAACCAAATCAAACCAATTAAAGTCAATTTTTTCTCGATTCTGTTTATGTTGGTTTTCGGTTTTTTCGGTTATTTGTTATTTTTTCTTAAATATAAAACACACTACCAAACACACATTTCGGCGACCACATTTTCAACGTAACACTATCAAATCAATTGCCCTTTGAGAAATCTATTATTTACCAAGATATATTGATGATAAGATGAATAATCTAAGGACTCAATTAAAATATTCTATTTTTAACATGAAATAGATTCTTACATTTATAAAAGAAAACTACCAATTAAACTAATGTAAATGTAAAGAACTGTACTAAAAGTGCAAACGATTAATATTTCGGGAAAGGGCCAAAAATGTCCTTGAACTATTCAAAATAGCTCAAAAATATTCTCCGTTTATTTTTTGTACCAAAAATATCCCTGCCGCCTATGTTTTGGACCACAAATACCCCCCCTTAAACAGTTAGTCTTACCATTGAAGCTGACATAGCAGTCCAACTAGGTTTGATTTGCTTACATGGTCATCACCTAAGCAATCCAGCATGACAAAATTATTTTTTCGGAAAATTATTTTTCCGAAATTTTTTATTAAAATACAAAATCAACATTTATTCCGAAAAAGTAAAAAATTACCGAAAAAATTATATATTTCATAATTTTGTTATTAACATGCAAAATCAACACTTATTCCGAAAATAGTAAAATATTCCCGGAAAAATTATTTATTTATTAAAATATTATATATAATATACAAAATAAATTATTTTAGAACGTGCTTTGATATATTGTTACGGATTTTTTTTTCTTTTTTCGGAATAAGTATTCGGCAATGAAAATTTTAAATTTCACTTGAAGTTGAATTTCGAAATTTTTGAAAATTTGAAAACTCCAAAAATTATAAGAACTTCGAATGAACCAATTGATACTTACAGTAGATGTGTATTTTTTGTGAAGCTATAACTTAGAAGCATCTAAAAATTTAGATCAAAGTAATCATAAATTCATAAAAGAGAACATTGGAGTTTTTTAATCAAATCATATACCCCAATCAAAAATAATTATTTCGTAAATTTTTTATTTTTTTCGGAATAAGTGTTGATTTTGTATTTTAATAAAAAAATCCGAAATAAATAATTTTTTCGGAAATATTTTACTATTTTGGAAATAAGTATTAATTTTGTATTTTAACAAAATTTCGAAATAAATAAATTTTTCGGAATTTTTTTACTTTTTGAAACAAATGTTGATTTTGTATTTTAATAAAAATTTCTGGAAATAATTATTTTTGCCATGCTGGACTCCTTAGGTGGATGGCCATGTAAGCAAATCTAACTCAGTTGGATTGCCATGTCAGCTTCAATGGCAAGACTAACAGTTTAAGGGACATTTGTGGTCCAAAACATAGACGGTAGGGATATTTTTGGTACCAAAAAAAAAACGAAGGGTATTTTTAAGCTATTTCATATAATTCAGGGATATTTGTGGCCCTTTTCCATTTAATATTTTTTATAAAAAATTTAAAACTTCGTATAAAAATATACATATATATAGATGTAATAATAAATTTAAAATAGTTACTCCTATATTCAGTTTGGTTCGATTTTTTCAAATTTGATCGATTTTTAAATTTCAAAACCAAAACCAAACCAAAAAGTATCGGTTTTTTTGATTTGGTTCAGTTTGGTTCGGATTTTTATGAACACCCTAGGGGAAATAGAGATAATTTTAAACCAGAAAAAGAAATTATTGACGGAGGTCGATTGCTGTTTAGGAAATGAAATGGATACATGAAACTAGAGCGAGTCAAAGGTGGAAAATTGACCCAACGAGTTGGAAAAAACAAAATAATGTTCTAGTGCCACAAAAGTGCCAATATCTCCAATCTTTGACACCAAATTTCATCCAACAGATTTGTCAACATGTTAAATCTTTAAATCTTCTTTGGAACTCATATAGGAAGAGTGACAAAGACATAGGGTTTGATAGAAATAGATAAGGCAAAAATAAGATAGCCTAGCTCTCCAATATAGGGAAAGGGGACATGGAGAGAGGAGTGGAGTCCAACTGGATATGCAAATCCAAGCTGAATATAGAAAAGAAACAATAATATAGTAAACAAAATTCCTAAATGATCCTACTACTACTACTACTACCCAGTATAGTCCCACAAGGTGGGGTCTGAGGAGGGTAATATGTAGACAGACCTTACCCCACCCGAAAGGGCAGAGAGGCTGTTTCCAATCGACCCTCGGCGAAGGGAAGGGAAGGGGGAACAACAACAAAAACAAAACAAAAGAGCATTAGTAACTCTAGCAGAAATCGCGTAAATAGTTATCTAAACATAGGAACCATAAATAAAATGACATGCAATAGTATCAAACAGTAACTACCATAAATAACTACCATAAGGGGGACACAATCCAATGCACTAGTCATCTATGGATCGCCCTGTCGAGCCTCACCCAGCCCCTAGTGAGAGTACGAAAAATTCTAGGAGCCCCTATCCTACAATCCTGATACTCGACCTCCAGACTCTTCTATCAAGGGAGGTTTGAGCCCCTATCCTACTACTGAGTCGGGTATTTCTCAAACAGGTTATTATCAAATTGCTAAATAACACAGCTACATGAAAAAATTCATCTTAAAATGAGGAGAATATAGGTAATAGATAGACATTCTTCACTTCCATCTGTAGCAAAAGTTCAACAAAGGCCTCTAATGACAATGTAAACAAAATTTAAACTAACAAGAGAAATCTGCAGGTAACACCAACAAACTATTCCTGTTTTTCAGTTTCAGAACAGAAGATAGAACAAACAACACCTCAGAAACAGACTAAGATCAATAACCTCCCTTCAAATCATTGACCACATCATATGGTATGGGAGTAACTGTCTCCAATGTAGCGCCTTCAACCATGAAACCTGGTTTGGGTCCCACAGGTTGCCTTTTTGTGCTGATGACTTCTCCTCTAGCTTTTGCCTCGGCCTTTAGTTGATCATTCTTCTTCATCCTTTCTTTGACTTCTTCGGTGCATCGTGAAAGCTGAACATGCTCAATCCTCACATGGATCCTCTTTCTTAAGATTTTGTTACGAACCTGAGATATAGAACAAGAAAAAGAGGAACGATATTGACAACAGCACGAAACTTCATGAGAACCAAAGGAGCAAGGAAACCAAACACTTAAAAAGGACCTTCAGCAACAAACTTTCACATCAAGGATAAAAACAGTTAAACATGCTAACAGAAGACAAAAAAAGAGAGGCTACATAATCATATATTACTATATAATTAAATCTCCTTTGACAATTCAAATTGTATTCAACTATAGCACACAGTTAAGTGGGAGATGATAGCAGTATTTTCAGGAACTAACGGTACTCAGAATAGAGAAATGTGTTATTAAGCATTTGAACAGTAAGAAAGAACAGAGAAAGCCCAATAAACGTGAAAAACAATGTCTTTAATCTAGTCCAAGCAGTAAGTTAAATAAACCACAAATGAAGTTCAGATTGAATAATACAACAAATAGAGACTTGTTTAGAAAGTATTACTAGTTCACAGATATACTGAGACTTGCGTTAAGTGGAAAACTCCACCCCATTAAAACTCTAACAAATTGTTAGTCCGACACTCGATTCCTCTAACTCAAGCAACAAATGAAGACAACAGTCAATTCATGACAAATACATACAACATTAAAAAAAAATCAGGTATTGCCTCCCAAGAAATAGACTTCCTATTGTGAGAGGACGAGCTTTTGTAAAAAGTAAATCACAAAATAGAGGCATCTAAACAACCTTTTCACATACTGCAAGCGAAAGGTTGGGGAGCCCAAAGCAGTTCATGGACAGAACCCCAGCCAAAAGATAGAACCTGTTGCTAGGGGCAGAGCTAAAGGTAGGTAAGATGGTTAAAACGAAGTTTTTGGGTTACACATAGATTGTCGTAACCCCCAGACATACGGGAAGGTTCTAGTGTAATGGCAAAGGGGGTTCAAACATTGCTTCAAGTCATAGGTTCAAATCCTATGCGTAACACTCAAGTTTTTCTTGATAACTGTGGTGTCAAGGCCAATCGGCACCTCAACTAATTCAAAAAGGTACCTGCTGCCACCCACCCTGTCCACCAAGGCTTGAACAAATGGGGAAAAACTAACTAGTGTTTTTGACTCCACTGAAATTTAAAACTATGATCTCTTCTCAATCCACTATTCACCTCATCAACCACTAGGCCACACCTTGGGTACCAAGTAACACTCAAGTATTTTTTTGAATACCCTTATATAAATTCCTAGTTCAGCCACTGAGGCTATTTCATTACAAGAACAAACAAATACAAAGAGATAGACATAGCTGGTTACATAAAAAATACAGCAAATGACTGAATGAGAAGATGCCAGATCTCTCTACAGAAACTTAGTAACTACTATCTATATGAATCCAATCAACAAATAATAAACAGAAAAAAGTTAAATGCGCGAATTAGTATCCCTTTTGTGCGTGTGTGAGATAGAGAAAGAGAGAGGGACGGAGGTACCTGCTTGTTGACTTCGACACCAACGGCGCGTTTGGTGACATTCCAAACACGACCAGTGCGACCATGGTAGAACTTGTGTGGCATTCCTTTGTGGATGGCGCCGTTTACCTTAATATCAACATAATCTCCAATTTTGAAAATCCTCAAGTAGGTGGAAAGTGGGATGGTACCCTTCTTTCTAAATGCGCGAGAGAATGAATCTCTCGTACGAGACCTCAATCCGTGACCTGCCGGCATTTTCTTCCTCTCCTCTCGAAATGCGCTGCGGCTACTTGTGAAAAAGAGAGAGCTAAGTGAAACCCTAACAGAGAATAATAATGTATAAATGTATAGAGCTTCTAGGGTTTTGGATCGGGCTGGACCGAGAAATGCTAGCTTTTACCAATATGGACCGAGATAGAGCATTTGGGCTTTAGCAGCTTTGACGTGCTTTTTGCGGGAAAAACTATATTGTATAGCCGCTTTCAAAAATAATACGTAGCTGATAAATTATAGTATAATTTTTTGTATATTAATAAATGATATACATATTTTATACATAATTATTTATATATTTTTTATATATTTATCAAGAGAATATAATTATTTTTGGTTGACCGGTCAAATGTTGTAACTAGCCCAACTTTTATGGGTGATTTATAAAAATAAGGACACTTCGGTGCCACTATTCATTTTTTAAATATGCTTGTTTCATGGGCAGAACTTTCATTTTAACAAGTGTTTCCCCTCGCTTTACCCATGAGGCAACGCTTTTGACCATAAAGGTTTGTCCACGAGGCAAATAAGGGTAAAAAATTAAGACCGTCTATTTTCAAGGTCAATGAGTGTAACTTTCTGTACTTTTATTTGATAGCCTAAATTTACTGTGAAAATGGCACGGGTGATCACTTTTGTATCCATCTTTAAAATTTTGGCCACCATTTGAAATAAAATTAAGAAATACTTACTTAACAAAGTGAAGATATATTTTAGACAAAAATACGTAGCTAAACATAAAAAAATTCAAACATAATATGCATTAGTTACATGTGAAATTCTAGCATATTATGTTTGGAGCGTGAAACCTCCATATATGTAAAACTTCAACATTCTACGTTGGAGTTCAAAAACCCTCCACATATGCAACTCTAGCATGCAATGCTGAAATTTCAAACTTTTACGAGTTAAACTCTATCATAGTATATTGAAGTTTACCTCTAATTGATCAATCTTAGAAAAGAAAAAATAATCTTTTATAAAAAGGTTAAAATAGATTAATAACATAGTAATTTATTTATATTGTTCATGTTTATAACTTAAACACATTGATTAATCAAATAATTACCTTTTTTCCAATAGCACTCAGCTTCCTTCCCACTTAGTATTACAAGTTGTAGTAAGCTGATCAGATATAATACAAGCTCTTCTCTTTATGATTTTGAATAATAACCTAATTAGCCATTCATTCAATTGTTTAAACTAAAAATAACTGATGAATGTACGACGTATATATAATTTATTTTTAATTGTATATAAATATGTTAATTAATATATAACCTATATATATATCGCCTAATTAAATAAATAGTAAATTTGGCTAACTATTTATGTAAAAAAATCCTTAACTTTTTTTTGTTGTTTTTACAGGAAAAGTTTAATAATGGTGTCCTTCTTTAGCTTGAAGAACAAGAAAGCTACTTGAAGTGGCTTTGGTTATTCATGCGAATATATTATTGTTTTGCAAGCCAAACCGCAAGTTTTTTTTATTCCTTTTCCTCTTTTCCACCCTATTAGGGATATAGTAGATATGCCCGATATGCCCTAGATCCAATATTATATTTGATAATTTGAACATATTTTTGTGAACATTATTTGATATAAAATATTTATGGCATTTGATATTCTTTTATCATTGTTATTAATTGCTTGATTAATTTGATAAGGTCCTTGATTAAATTTTGAGACTTGTCATCATGATGAAATTCATGACAATAAGAGTAAAGTTTCTTATAATTTAATCGAAATTTATTCATTCATAAACTGTCAATAGAATCTTCTCTTGAAGAATGTGATGTAAGAGTTTCCTTTGACCTGAGATCGTCATAGTAATTGACAAGTTATTTGTTATGCTTTAATACTAGACACCTATGGCCCTAGTGTATTGGGAAAAATTGAGTTTACATATAAAGATGACGTGTCAAGACACGTAAACTGGTAAAAGAGTCACAACTGGCAAGGAGGCACGAGTTGCAATAGATACGGGCAAAAAGCAAAGGAAGAGGCACGAGCAGTTATTCAAAAGACTCATCACCCGTACCTATTCAAGTCATTTAGATCCGAGAATCAAGGAGAATGAATCTGACAGTATATGAGAGTGCAGATACAGTATTTAATGAGCATTAAATGCTGAATACATTAGAGAATCTGTATTAAATATAATTATTGTGTAACGTAGCATTTAATATTTTTAATTACTCATAATAGCCTTATTATAACAAAGGCAAAACGCATATCTCTCAAAATAGCTATAAAAGGGAGGTAGCTGATCAATTGTAGGGACACAAAACACTATCTGAATATACTTTGGTCTACTTATTTTTCTTGATCATATTCTTGCTATCAAAATTACTTTCTTTATACATTCTTTCGATTATCAGTAACCCGCGTTCTTCTAAATTATAGCTTTAATCAAAATTCCATTTTTTTGTTAAACAAGTTGGTTTCATTATCGGAAATCTGATAATCAATTCTATTTTAGCTTAACTTTTCTTGTTGCATCAACTATTTCGAACAACGATGACAACATTCAAGGAAATCAAGAAAACCAAACAAACCAATAACTTCAGGGAGATCCGCAGGACAATAACGCACTAATTCCTTCTCCACGAGGCTCTCCACGGCAGTCTCGTGAAGGCACTCCTGAGGGATCTCATGCAGATGGACAGGCTCAATTTGAAAATGTTGAAGCTATGGATGAGGCTTTGATAAAACTTATTGCCTCACAGGTCAATAAAGATCTTCAGGCTTTTGTTAGCCAATTACCTGCTACACCACCCATACCCACTCCAAATAACAATACTCTAGAGAACCCTCGTTCCGGGCTTGTTAATTCAGGTAGTGGTGGAAACCCCAGCGAATCATAGGAGGGAGAACTAGGTAACTTAGTTAATTCTGATTTACAAAATTTAGTACTAACATTGTAGAAACAGCTCAAGGAGCAAAGTGACCGCATAGAGCAAATACCCGGGGTGCCACCCGTGATCAAAGGGGTAGATATGGATAAATATTCATAACAACCATGGAAGCCAAGTGCTGATCCCCTCCCAATTCCAAAGAAGTTCAAAATGCCTGATATTCTAAAATACGATGGAACAACATACCCACGAGACCACGTAACTGCATTCACAACAGGCGTAAAAGGCAACGATTTGACCAAGCAAGAAATTGAATCAGTATTAGTCAAAAAATTCGGTGAAACACTCACTAAGGGAGCGCTAACATGGTATTCTCTTTTACTCGAAAATTCTATAAATTCTTTTGCTGAGCTTGCAGATTCATTCATTAAAGCACACTCGGGAGCTCATAAAGTCGAAAAAAAAATGGAAGATATTTTCAAGATAAAGCAAGGGGACTTAGAATTGCTTAGGGAATTCGTGGACAGATTCCAACGTGAAAGAATGACATTACCGCGTGTACCTAATAATTGGGCAGCTATAGCTTTCACATGCAATTTGAATGAAAAGAGTTCAGAAGCTACGAGGCGACTCAAGGAAAGCCTTCGTGAATTCCCAGCTACAACGTAGAATGACGTTTACAACAGGTATAGTATGAAGCTAAGGATAGAAGAAGATACTGTTCCACGATTTCAAAAAGAAGAAAAAGGCAAGTTCGAGACGTGCGGAAACAAAAAAAAATCCGATAAAAATAGGTACGAGCCATTTATGGGACCTGCGGGAAAAGACTCACGGTCAAAGTAGGACAATCAAAGGTATGATCACAGATCAAGGAATAGAGAGTTAGGTTCTTCATCGAGATTCATGAACGATCGAAACACTCATGAGCCACGAGATGATGATAGAAATTTGAAGGCAAGATTTGGCAGTTACAATTTCAATGTGAGTACTTCCGAGCTCGTTGCTGTCTTGAGAAGCATAGGAGATAAAGTACGATGGCCAAAAGAGATGAGATCGAATCCAAACATGCGCAACCCTGATCATTGGTGCGAGTTCCATAATGACCACGGGCGTAAAACGATAGACTGCAGGTTTTTACAAAGTGAAGTTGATCATCTATTAAAACAAGGGTATCTCACAGAATTATTCAGTGAGAAAGGTAAACAAGCTTAGATGAAGAATAGATAGGAGCCCCCTAAACCACCTTCTCCCAAAAGAACTGTCAATGTTATAAGCGGGGGTGAAGACGTCAATGACGTATCGTACACTGTAGCTAGTAAAATTTCCAAAGTTACAATTACTCAAGGGAAACAGGCACGGCTTGTTTTAGAGGTAGATAACATTACATTTGGCGATGTGGATGCGGATGGCGTATTAACCCCTCACAACGATGCATTGGTAATATCTCTAATTATACATGATACTAATGTGAAACGAGTTTTGATTGATCCAAGAAGTTTCGTGAACATTATTTTGCTAAAAGTATTACGTGAGATGCAAGCTGAAGATAGAGTAATACCAAAGGCGCATACTCTAGCTGGATTTGACAATTCTAGTGTTGTGACGAAAGGAGAGGTAACACTCACCACATTCGCAAAAGGAGTCGTTAAAGATTCAAAGTTTCAGGTAGTAGATATGGAGATGGCTTACAATTTGATTACGGGGAGACCATGGATCCACTAAATGGATGTTGTTCCTTCAACCTTGCATCAAGACATTAAATTTCCGTCACTATAGGGAATATAACAAATTCGTGGGGATCAACATACATCCAGGAGCATCAATTCCGTAGCAGACACGAGTACGAAAAGTGAAGAAAAATAGCTATCACAGAAGATAGTTGAGGGCACCACAACACAAACCTCAATTGAATAGCGGCAAACAGATGTGGATTCAAGGCCTGATACCATTCAAGAACCAGAAGAGAGTGAAAATATCAAAACAACAATTGAGGAATTGGAACCTATTGTATTATTTACTTAATGGTCTGATAAGAAAGTCTATGTTGGGGCTAATCTTAGCCAAGGCATGAAAGATAAATTTATTGAATTTTTGAAAACTAACGTGGATTGCTTTGCTTGGTCCCACTCTGACATGACAGGGATACCACCGGAGGTAATGAATCATAAATTAAATAAGGATCCATAATACCCTCATGTTAAACAAAAGAAAAGAAAGCAAGGAACCTGCAAGAATCAGGTGATTCAAGAAGAGATTCAAAAATTGCTAAAGATTGGATCCATTTGCGAGGTAAAGTATCCTAACTGGTTAGCTAATATTGTTGTAGTTCCAAATAAGAATGGTAAGTGGCGGGTTTGTGTAGATTACACAGATCTTAATAAAGCTTGCCCTAAGGATTCTTTTCCACTATCGTATATAGATCAACTATTTGATGCTACTGCAGGGCATGAACTACTAAGTTTTTTAGATGCATATTCAGGTTATAATCAGATCAAAATGGATCGGGGAGATGAAGAAAAAACTTCATTTATAACAGACAGGGGGACTTACTGTTATAAAGTAATGCCCTTTGGTGTAAAGAATGGTGGTGCAACGTACCAAAGTTTGGTAACTAAAATGTTTCAAGAACATTTGGAAAAACCATGGAGGTGTATATAGATGATATGCTTGTTAAAACACAACATTTGAAAGATCACATATCACACTTATCTGATACATTTCAAATTTTGCGCAAATTTAATATGAAGTTAAATCCCGAGAAATGTGCATTTGGTATTACATCAGGTAAGTTTTTAGGTTTTCTTATTTCTAACTGTGTTATTGAAGTGAATCCCCCATAGATTAAGGCCATTGAAGAAATCCCTAATATGCTTTCAAGTAAGAAAGAAGTTCAAAGATTGACAATGAGGATTGCAGCATTGGAAGATTTATTTCTAAATCATCAGAAAAATGCTTTAAATTCTTTTCAGCTCTTAAAAAGCAGGATCATTTTGAATGGAATGAGGAATGTCAGCAGGCACTCAGAAATTTGAAAACATACTTATCAAATCCACAATTGCTTGCAAAACCAAAGGCTGGGGAAAGACTACTCATTTAACTTGTTGTTTCTGAAGTAGCGGTAAGTGTCGTTTTGGTCCGAGAAGACCAAGTTAAACAATCTCCCATCTATTATATTAGTAAATCTTTGTTAGATACGGAGACACAATATCCTCAATTAGAAAAGCTTGCACTTGCATTGATCATGGCATCTAGGAAATTAAGACCTTATTTTAGTGTCATCCTATTGCTGTAGTAACTGCTTATCCCTTACGTAATATACTACATAAGTATGAGTTATCAGGTAGATTGGCTAAATGGGCTATAGAATTAAGTGAATATGAAATCACATACCAACCTAGAACTGCTATAAAATCTCAAGTGTTAGCTGATTTTGTGACTGATTTTAGCCAAGGAATGCAATTAGAAGCAGAAAAAGAATTACAGATGTTCAATGGAGCTAACCCAGGAACTTGGACTTTATACACCGATGGTTCATCTAAAATAAAGGTGCAGGTTTAGGGATTGTTTTGGTACCACATACGGGTGGAACCATTCGACAAGCTATCAAATGTCATTCTATAACTAACAATGAGGCAGAGTATGAAGCTATGACCGCGGGTTTAGAACTGGCACAAGAACTTGGCATAAATCAGATTATAATCAAGAGCGATTCTCAACTCGTGGTTAATCAAATACTAGGGACTAATAAAGCCAGGGAAGCAAGGATGCAACAGTATTTAGAAAAGGTACGGAAATTAATAAAGCAATTTCAAACCTGGAAGGTTATACAAATACCAAGGGATGAAAATGTTGAAGCGGACGCCCTAGCTAATCTCGTATCTGCGGTTGACGTGGCAAGTGATACAAACGCCTCAGTTATTCATTTATTTCATTCAGTTCTCGACCCCGATAAGAATGAGGAAAATTTTAATAACTTGACTTGGGATTGGAGAAACGAGATTGTTGCTTTTTTGCAGTATGAAACCGTCCCTGATGATAAGAAAAAAGCCCATGCGCTTCAAAAAAAGGTTGCTCAGTACTGATTAAAGCAAGGCAATCTATATCGAAAAATGTTCGGTGGTCCCTTAGCAAGATGCCTCGGACCTTCTCAAATGGAGTACGTAATGAAAGAAATACACGAGGGACATTGTGGGAATCACGCAGGAGGAAGATCATTGGTAAGAACCCTAATTAGGGCAGGCTATTATTGGCCTAAAATGGAAGAAGAAGCAGAAAGTTTCGTGGCTAAATGCGATAAATGCCAAAGGTATAGTAACAATATGCATAGACCTGCGGAATTACTACATCCGGTAATTACACCATGGCCATTTATAAAATGGGGAATGGATATCGTGGGTCCATTACCACAAGCAAAATGACAGGTAAAATTTTTGCTCGTACTTACTGTCACACCTCTTTTTTACTGGCTTTTACTACACCCCGTGAAGGATATAATGAAAAGAAAAGAGTTTTTCCAATTAAAGGACGGTCGGAACGGGATTAGTTATTTAGAAATTTCAGAGTCGCCA
>MU751659.1:7630-55856 GCA_026770625.1 Nicotiana glauca
GGGGCAACCTATATGAGAGCCATGACTGCCATTTTCCATGACATGATGCATCAAGAGATAGAGGTGTATGTGGATGACGTAATCATCAAGTCCCGAACTCAGAGTGACCACGTTCGAGATTTGAGAAAGTTCTTTGAACGGCTGCGCAAGTATGATTTGAAGCTGAATCTGACCAAATGTGCCTTCGGAGTCCCATCAGGCAAGCTCCTGGGCTTCATAGTCAGTAGGAGAGGTATTGAGTTAGATCCAACGAAGATAAAGGCCATTCGAGATCTGCCTTCTCCGAGAACTAAGAAAGACGTGATGAGTTTATTGGGCAGGTTAAACTATATTAGTCGGTTCATTGCTCAACTGACTATCACATGTGAGCCCATATTCAAACTATTGAAGAAAGATGCAGCAATCAAATGGACAGCTGAATGTCAGGAGGCCTTCGACAAGATCAAGGAATATCTGTCAAATCCTCCGGTGTTGGTCCCACCTATGTCAGAATGACCTCTCTTCTTGTATCTGACGGTATTGGAAAATTCTTTTGGTCGCGTTCTGGGGCAACACGATATAACCGGCAAGAAAGAGCAGGCGATCTACTATCTGAGCAAGAAGTTCACCAGCTATGAAGCTAAGTACACCTTGTTGGAGAGAACGTGTTGTGCTTTGACGTGGGTCGCTCAAAAGTTGAGACACTATCTTCAATCCCACACTACCTATCTCATAACCAGATTGGATCCGTTGAAGTACATATTCCAGAAATCGATGCCCACTGGGAGACTGGCAAAATGGCAAATCCTGCTCACTGAATTTGACATAGTCTATGTCACTCGCACGGCAATGAAAGCCCAGGCATTGGCAGATAATTTAGCGGAAAACCCGGTTGATGAGGAATACCAACCAGTGAGTACATACTTCCCAGATGAAGAAGTTAATTCAGTAGAAGCTATCTCTAAAGACACTCGTGCTTGGAAAATGTTCTTTGACGGAGCGGTAAATGCAAGAGGTGTAGGCATTGGGGCAATCTTGATATCACCTAATGGTCTGCACTATCCAGCCACAGTTAGGCTTCGATTCTTCTACACAAACAATACAGCTGAATATGAAGCCTGCATCATGGGCATGAATATGGCAATTGACCAAGATGTTGAAGACTTATTGATCATGGGGGACTCCAATTTGATTATCCGGCAAGCACAGGGAGAGTGGGAGACTCGAGATGTTAAACTCATTCCATATCGGCAACATGTGGAAGATCTCACTAAACGCTTCAAGTCAATAGAGTTCAAGTACATCCCTCGATGTCATAATGAACTAGCTGATGCACTCGCCACTTTAGCTTCAATGCTGCCTTACCCAGGCAATACCCATATTGATCCCCTGGAAATTCAAATCAAAGAAAGGCATGGTGATTGTAATGCGGTCGAGGTGGAATCTAGCACTCATCCATGGTATCATGATATCAAGAGGTTTCTGAAAACACAAGAGTACCCCGAGCAAGCCACAGGATATCAGAAGAGAACCATTAGACGGCATGCGAGCGGTTTCTTCTTAAGCGGTGACATTTTGTATAAAAGGACACCGGACCTCAACTTGCTAAGATGTGTTGATGCCGAGGAAGCCGGAAGAATTATGCATGAAGTGCACGAAGGGGTGTGCGGACCTCATATGAATGGTTATGTTTTGGCAAAGAAAATCCTACGAGCGGGGTATTATTGGATAACCATGGAAAAGGATTGCTTCAAATTTGTTCGGAAAAGCCATCAATGGCAGGTGCACGGTGATTTGATTAATGCACCTCCAACAGAGCTTCATCCGATGTCAGCACCTTGGCCTTTTGTTGCCTGGGTATGGATGTCATTGGGCCGATCGAGCCGAAAGTTTCAAATGGACATAGATTTATATTGGTTGCAATAGATTACTTCACAAAATGGGTTGAGGCCATCACTCTCAAGTCGGTCACCAAGAAAGCTGTGGTAGACTTTGTGCACTCCAATCTCATTTGTCGCTTTGGTATTTCTGCCACTATCATTAGCGACAATGCTGCAAACTTGAACACCCGTCTGATGGAAGAGGTATGTGAACAACTTAAGATAACCCACAGAAACTATACCCCTTATCGGCCAAAATCCAATGGTGCCGTTGAAGCAGCGAATAAGAACATCAAGAAGATTTTGAGAAAGATGATTCAAAGCTCTAGGCAGTGGCATGAAAAGTTGCCTTTTGCATTACTCGGGTATCATACCACAGTGCGTACATCAATCGGAGCGACCCCATACTTGTTGGTTTACGGAACTGAAGCAGTCATACCTGCAGTAGTAGAAATTCCTTCGCTTCGCATAATTGTTGAAGCAGAAATTGAGGACAGTGAGTGAGTTAAAACCCGGCTAGAGCACTTGTCCTTAATCGATGAAAAATGGATGGCCGCAGTGTGCCACGGGCAGTTGTACCAACAAAGAATGGCCCGCGCCTATAACAAGAAAATACGTCCCAGGAACTTCGAAGTGGGACAGCTCGTGCTCAGATGCATTCTCCCTCATCACACGGAAGCAAAAGGAAAGTTTGCTCCTAATTGGAAAGGTCCATACATAATCCGGAAGATATTGCCAAGAGGAGCATTATACCTGGGAGACATCGAAGGAAATGGTCCTGAAACAGCAGTCAATGCAGATGCAGTAAAAAGATACTATGTTAAGACCTCTTGTGGCGATGGCTTTTGTGCAATTGAGATGACGAAGGCTTTCCTTCCCGCTAACCCAAACACTATCAATCCTTCGTAAACCCTTTGAGCCGGTTCCATTTATTTGGCTACCCTCTTTGGAACCCGAAAGACGAAAAAGAAAAAAAAAGAAAAAAAATAAAAAAAAAGAAAAAAAAGAAAAAAAAGAAGAAAATAGAAAAAGAAAAAAAAGGAAAAGAAAAGAAAAGAAAAGAAAAGAAAAGAAAAGGAAGAAACAAAAAAAGAAAAAGAAAAAGAAAAAGAAAACAAAAGAAAAATAAAAAACAAACCTGCCTGAACTACGTTTGACTTGATTCCGAAAGGATACGTAGGCAGCCTCTCCCTGAGGTTCAGTCACACCAAAACAAAAATCCCAATTTCCCCAAAAATTAAAACTGGGGCAGATGATATGATAGTTCGGCTATGAGTCCGCCGAAACGGTTCCAAAGTTATAGTTCCGCTCAAAATCCTTTTTACCCAAAGACCTTGTTCAAGTCCTTCCGATCAATTGGCAAAGGCAGGGAAATGAAAAACATCATTGTTGGAATCTGACACAATGCAAATTAAGAAAAATAAAATGAGAGAGTCTTATCGGTGAAAACCTTCAGGCACCATAAGGTGATGGTGAGTAGAGAAACTGAAAATGAGAGAGTCTGCTTAGTGAAAACTCGCAAAGAGCACTATCGGGCGATAATGAGAACAGAAATGAGAGAGGTCGATTGGCGAAAACCCGCAAAGGGCGTTGTCGACCGAAAAGAAGATATCTCATCACTAAAAGAGTCCTGGCAAGGTTCCCCGATTTTGAAATGCAGATCAATGGGTTCACGAGAAGCTGAAAAGTTTGTGTGGGTCGGGCGTCGAGTCCAAGAAGCATGTCATGTTCATTTGAAGCCAACATACACACCCGAGATAAGTCCTTCTTTTCCCCCGAAAGGGATGCCCCTCTTTAAACTCATTCGCTTGCCTTTTGTATATTTCTTCCTTGAATCCCTTTCGGTTTAACACTGATTCCGAAATTACTACAAAGAAAGGTGGCATGATTGGTTCTATTGGGCTCCGCCTGGTCAGAGTCGAAGGAAATGCCCAGCCTCAGCGAGTGCGTCAGGCCAATCCCGACGGACCATAGTGGTTGATGGTTTCAAAGTAAAGATATTTGAAAAGAAAGAAAGTCAAAGGCAAAGGTTCCAAGGACAGAATAAAGTGAAAAGGCCAGAGCCCACGCGGGCGAGTCATCATGAAATCCTAAGGCTGAACCCGGTCGGTTTGAAAAGATATTCACCCTCAAGGCCAACAAGCAGCAAAGTTCTCAACGGAAAGGGGGCCGGGATCAAGCAATTGGGATGATCAAGGCCACAAAACCAACCACCGTTTCGAACTAACAAATTGTTCTTTGTTGAAAATAGGTCTTATTCAGAGCAACCGTTCAAGAAGCAGGTGCTGCCCAAAAAGAAATGAAATGCGTAAGCGCTGAAATAGCTTTGCAGCAGGAAAGCACCAAAAAGGAAATTTTCCCGAAATTCTTTCATGCGTTTTGCTAAATAAAAAGGAAAATATAAAAAGAAGAAGAAAAAAAAGGAAAAGGAGAATAAGAAAAGAAATGAAAATGAAAATCCCAAAAGAAAAAAAAACAAATCATAGTGTAGGAGCTTGCTCTTTCCAAATCCCGGCCAAAAACCGATGAGCTTTTTCTTTCCAAATCCCGGTCATAAAATCATCGAGGATCTCCCGGCCAAAAAACCGAGGAGCTTTTTCTTTCCAAATCCCGGCTAAAAACCGAGGATCTCCCGGCTAAAAAATTGAGGAGCTTTTTCTTTCAAAATTCGGGCCAAAAAGCCGAGGAATTCCCGGCCAAAAAAATCGAGGAGCTTTTTCTTTCCAAATCCCACCCAAAAAACCGAGGATCTATTGGCCAAAAAACCGTGGAGCTTTTTCTTTTCAAATCCCAGCCAAAAAACCAAGGATCTCTCGGCCAAAAATCCGAGGAGCTTTTTTTCTTTCCATCTCGGCCAAAAAACTGAGGATCTCCCGGCCAAAAAATCGAGGAGCTTTTTCTTTCCAAATCCCGGCCAAAAAATTGAGGATCTTCCGGCCAAAAACCGAGGAGCTTTTTCTTTTCAAATCCCGGCCAAAAAACCGAGGATCTCCTGGCCAAAAAATCGAGGAGCTTTTTCTTTCCAAATCCCGGCCAAAAAACCGAGGAGCTCCCGGCCAAAAAACCAATGAGTTTTTCTTTTCAAATCCCGGCCAAAAAACCGAGGACCTCCCGGCCAAAAAATCGAGGAGCTTTTTCTTTCCAAATCCCGGCCAAAAAAAAAATTGAGGATCCCCCTACCCAATTTTAATTTGATTGCTTAGATATGTGTCACAACTAACTCACAAAATTTTCCTAGTGAAAACTGGGGCAGAAAAATTTTGTTCGTTTGTTTGTTTTGGTATCTTATGCAGGCCGATCTCAAGACACAGGGTGCGAGATGACCGATGAAATTAGTCTCAATTCAGAATCAAGAAAAGAAGAAAAGAACAAAAAGAAATGAACTCAAGTATGAAGCAAGCAGAGGCGCGGATGGCTCAAAATCGGATTGAAGTCACAAGCTCCGCTGATCCTGTTTTGACCCAATGCTGCATGAACAAGTAAACACCTACAACTTGAGCATCAAGATTCAGATCGAAGTCCATAGCAAAATCAGCTAAGACTCAAGATCAAGTTTCAAGAGAATTATAGATAGGAATCTTGTAACTCATAGTTGATAGGCATAGCTAGCTTAGCTTTGATTTTCCTTTTGGTGTAATAAGGAGGTCAGCAAGCAGTAGCAGCAGCAACAGCAATGAAATCACAGCTTCTGGTAGTCCCAGCTACCAAACGTTTCAGAACTACACTGACCTGATTCCTTTATAGCCAAGGATATGTAGGCAACCTTTGAAGCAGGGTTCGGTCAGACGGTTTTCAAAATTCTTCTCATAGAGTGCTAAGCAGGCAAAAATCCTTAATGGTGCTCATTTATCTTTGCCCGAAAACCCTTCGTGTCTTCGAGCAAAGAGGGGCAGCTGTGAGCATGTGATTTTTACCTCTCTTGAATTATTCCTATAGAATTCATAAAATAGCATTTTCCTTTTATTATTTGATTTTTTAGGAATTAATTGCATATTTTGTGTTTATTTGCATTGATTGTGTGCATTTTTAAATGATAATAATTCATAAAAAACAAAAATAGCATGCTTTGCATTTAGAATTTAATTTTATATTTTAGTTAGTCAAAAATGGAATAAAATAACCAAATTAGTCTTTTTTGACATTTAATTTTGAATTTTGTCTTAGTTGTCTTTTAAATTAGGAGTTAGTTAATTTGTGAAAATAAATTTGTTTAGTGTTAGAGTTAAATCAGGTCTTTTATTTTTAATTTTTTATTTAACAAAATTCTAAAAAATATATAAACAAATAAAGAGAAGAAAAGAAAAAAACCAATAAAAAGAAAAATAAAACAAAAGAAAGAAAACAGGCTGCCCAGTCTTTTGGGCAAAAAATCAGGACCTAATTCCTAAAAATATCCAGCCCAGATCCGCCCCAAAACCCGGGTCAGACATGGTCCGGTCACCCAGCCTCGAAACGACGCCGTTTTGGCATCATTTAATCCTGTATGTCCATTACCCATGATCGAACGGTCCAGCACCCCTATTACCAAAACGACGTCGTTTCAATCGATTCATCGTAGCCATCCATTGCTCATCGTCCAACGGCCCATGATTGACGATGATTTTAATATAAAAGTGTCTGAAAAAGCTCCCAAACCCTAACGACCAGCCCCTTCCTCCTCGTACCCTCTTGTTCCCCTGCTGGCTCCGCCGTAACCCCACCGTCTCCGCTAATCCTCCGCCACCCGCCGCCCGCCGGAAATTACCGCCGCCGGTGGCAAGTCCCCAATGACGACCAAATTACACCAAAATACTCCCCTTCACCTTCTCATTCCATATATGTACTTGCTTTTTTTCAAATCCCATTGTAATTCTTCAAATAACTCAAACCCTAGCGCCGCCTCCATCGCACACGGCGGCGCCGTCACCCAAACCTTACCAAATTCACACCCCATACTCCCCTCACCCTCCTTTACCTAAACCCCCAAACAATTTTTCCCAAATCCAACCGGAACTTTTAAAATTTTAGATCTAGGGTTTATAAAAACGGGTTGGAGCTTTCAAGTGTCGATATGAATTCCCGCATAACATTGTATGTTTGCTCTTACCAAAAGCAAATATATAATATTATTTGGGATCTCAAGTCGAAATCAATTCCTTGAAGAACAAATCAGTGAGTTTCTACTTGATTCAATTATTTCGTTTTTTTTATAATTTTGTTTTGATTTTTATTTTCTTTTTTTTTGTGTTCTGATTCTGCTCAAATGTTTGTTTTGATTTTTTATCTGTTTTGTTAGTCTTATTTTGAGAATTCTGATTCTTCATTTAATTGTTGTTCGAAGCCTAATAGAAAAAATGTTCTTCCAGTTTGGGCTTGTTTAATTATCCATGAACACCTTAGTATACTTAATTAAATATTTTTCGTTTTGCTTTGTTCTTTTAGTTTAGTTCATTATGCACCTTGATTGTTGTTCGATTCTGTTCTATTAGGCTTGAATTCCTATTTTTAGGGCAATCCTGTTAGTCAACCCTGTTTAGTCATAACTTGATTTTTATTATTTTTAGTATTTGGTTTAGTTTCTTATTGTTGCTGTAGTTTAATTGTTTGGATATAGCTGATTAGTACATTTTTCTTTGTTAACTATGGTTAATCTTGATCAAAGTAATAGGGCTGGTTTAATTGACACGAGTCTAGTAATTCCAGCATGAATTCAAGGGAAACTCAGTCATTTAAAATGAGTTGATTTGTTAGACTGGTAAATTTCAGCCAAGATAAAGGGTAATTTGGGCATGGGAAATGGCCCAGCTTGTTAAGAATCAGTAATTTTAGAACTTGAACAAGGGTAGTTTAGGTTTTTCATAGCTAAGAGAACACCCTAGGGCCTTCTAGAAGCGGTCCTTAGTGTAAGTTTCTGCATTTTTAATGCAGTAACTTGGGAAACAAGCTACAATTTCAGGATTAAGACGTGATTTCTGAAAATAAAAAGGGGAAAAATGAGTAAAACCCTTCTAGAATATTCTGCCCCATCTCTTGCCTATAAAAGGCAGCCCCAATGCCTTTATTTACAAGTTTAGAACCTCTGAAAAAATTCCCAAAACTTTCCATCTTATAATCTTCCCAAAAAATCCTCTTCTTAATAGCTGAAACTCAAATTTGAATTTCAAAAATCAAAAGAAGTTCAAATCTGAATTCCTGTAGTATAAACCTTCATTTTAGCTCTTAATTTCTACCCAAAAATCCAAAAACATACAAAAATCCAGTAAAAAATAAAAAAAGGGCTGTTACGTTACTTAGCTTGAAGTCAGCATTGAATCCTAGCTCAATTTCGAATAAATTTGGACTCAAACAAGTGAGATTTAGGTTGTTTTACTGTTGTTGATTCTCTGCTATTTTCCTGGGGCTGTGATATTAATTTGGTTTTGAGATTGATCTGGTTCTGGCTGATTTGAGCTGCTGCCTGCTATCTAATATTGCTGACTCCTTTCTTTCTCTCTTATTCCATCCCAGGTACATTTGTAATCCCTATTGGAATGAAGTTTTGTTCAATGTAGATGAATACTTATGAAATCCAAATGTTGAAGCAGTTCTACCATACAAATCTATTTTACTTCCATTGCTAGTTTAATAGGGAGCTGTTTTCATTTGAACATATATGTATTAGTGTCAAATTAGTATTATGTTTATACTAGGACTGCTGAATGTTGATTTGGACTGTCGTAGGATTCTAGTTTATGTTAAATTGTAAACTAGTCATTATCTTAGTATGTTTCATGGGATGATTAGTTCAGCTTATATATCACGCGATGGCATTCCAGATTTTCATGCGTGATTAACAATCTGTTAAATGAGGTTTGGAAAGTGTAAGTGTAAAGATAATTTGACTGAAATAGCATGCTAGTTGGTATAAATACAGTGTGTATACCCGTATTGGACAATTACTATTGTGATGTAATTTAGCCAGTCGTCATTACTCATATAGTGTTCATGTTAATGGATGATTTAGGTAATGAAACAATCAGCTACAGTATAAAAATGATGTGTCAAACTGCTGCAACTTTAAGTAATTACATGTGCATATTCCTCTACGGTAGCTTCAGCTCTAATTGGGCTTGGGCCTATTACATGCCAGTGTTCATAAATTCGTTTGAATTAATGAACGCTGGGAGAGTGGGCTGGGCAGAAACAATTCATGAAGCTCAAAGCTGGTCCAGTTTTTTTACAAACTGTATTTTCCTCTTCATGGTCCAAACCTTTAAGGCCCCAAAAATTGTTATAAGTCAAAACCCTTTTAGAGATTATATAGGAATATGGGGATTATTTCGCAAATATAAATTTGGGTATCGAATTAGGTGGCGGGTTCAAATTAAGAGGGTCCTCCCTTTTGTTTGAATTCAGACTTGAATTCGAGACTTGAATTTATAAATGTAAATTAATTAGCCCTTTTAGAAATAAATAATAAATAGAAAAATTGTAGTTGCTTTAGGTTGGCCTTTAATTAAAAGTGAGACGAGCATCGCCAAAAAAAATATACAAATTGTGGGGCCCTCATTAATTACTTAATTAAAAAGACTTAGCATTCGAAGCATGCCGTTTATCGAATTTCGCGGCCCTTCGCAAAGTTAAAAAGACGTTAATCACTTTAGGCACGTTTTTAATAATTTTACGTTCCTAAATACGGGTGTGCATTTCATGCAACCCAAATCCAAATCCAAAAACGTCGAATAAAAATGTGTCAAGGATCCGGGTGTATTTCATGTGACATGATCCGAAAATACGTTTTTAAACGACGTTCACTTTCGTAAAAAATATTAAAAGCGGGAAATAATTATAAAATTGCACTATAGGTTGGAATATGTATAAAAATTAGACTTTAGTCATTTATTATAATTTAAGCGACCGTGCTAGAACCACGCGATTTGGGGGTGCCTAACACCTTCCCTCGGGTAAATAGAATTCCTTACACAAAATTTCTGGTTCGCAGACTCCAATTGGGAAGTCGACAATTTTCCTCGATTTGGGATTTAAATTAAACCAGTGACTTGAGACACCAAAAATCAATCCTATCCCAAGTGGCGACTCTTAAAAATAAATAAAGAATTCCATTTCGAATAATGTCACTTTAAATGGAAAATCTCCCTTATACATTTATCCTTCGGGGTAGGTGTGTAAAAAAAGAGGTGTGACAAACCCCACGCTTAAAAAATAAAACTCCATTTCATGCGTTGTTTAAAATTTATCCACATTACTCTCTGTTGCGTATTTTTGGTTGCCTTTGTTTCCCATGGCTTCGTCCTTATATGAAGGATAAATTCTCTCCTCGATCCAAACCATGTGTATTTCTAGGCTATAGTAAGTTACACAAAGGGTACAAATGACCCAGTTTCTTCAAAATTTTACATTTCTCGCCAAGTAATCTTTGATGAAATTATTTTTCCATTTGTATCACAGGATGTCGTGGTGCCTCCATCTATACCCAATGCTAAATCTGAACCTCTAAATGCGAAGTTGCCATTCCAGCCTCTGGCTGACCCTTCAGGTATTCAACCATCTCTGCCACAACTTTCATCCCCATCGCATACCTCGAATCCGCCTTCTCCCTCTCCACCTACAGAATCTTTGTCTAAGCACCCATCCTCATCATCTGTTGATCCTACTCATGGACATACAATTGCTATTGATCGGCCTTCACAAGTTAGAGTATCTCACGGTGTAGACTTGATGTCAACCACTCTGGTTGAAGAAAATCCTCTATCTGGTACAACGCACTCTCTTGATCTTGGAGACACTTCAACTGCTACACGACAACCAGCAGCTCCTGCTTCGCAAAAGATGGTCACACGATCACAAACAGGCTTACTGAAGCCTAAGAAGACATTTTCAATGTCTGTTTTGACACCAACATCGGCAATAATGGAACCTTCTTGCTACTCACAGGCTATCAAGGATGTTAATTGGCATCGCGCCATGTCAAAGGAGTATAATGCACTTATTCATAATGGTACTTGGGAACTAGTTTCACCATCGCCATCTCACAACATAATTGGTTATAAGTGGGTATTCAAGACAAAGTTAAAGTCAGATGGTTCATTGGATCGCTATAAAGCAAGGCTTGTGGCTAAAGGATATCATCAACGACCGGGCATCAATTTTCCCGACACATTTAGTCCAGTTGTTAAGCCAGCCACCATACGATTGCTGTTATCCTTGGCAGTGTCTCATTACTCAACTGGATATTTCTAATGCCTTTCTTCATAGAAACTTAGATGAGATTGTATATATGTCTCAACCTCCCGGATTTGTTGATCCTACTCATCCAGATCATGTTTGTTTCCTTAAACGATCTCTCTACGGTCTCAAACAGGCCCTACGTATGTGGAATAAGCGTTTAGCTGATGAACTTCTTTCTCTAGGATTTGTGGGATCCAAAACTGATAGTTCTCTGTTCTATATGCCGAACGCCGATGACAAGCTATTTTGTTTAATCTATGTTGATGACATTTTGGTTATGGGTCCTAATTCTGCTCATATTGCAGCTCTTATTGCCAAACTGCAAACTCAATTTGCTGTTAGAAATTTAGGGAAATTATCTTATTTCTTGGGCATTCAAGCCAACTGGACGCATGAAGGATTGCATTTATCGCAAGGAAAGTATGTCAACGCCCTTCTTAATCGTGTGAAAATGGGGTCGTGTGTTCCTGTCTCTACACCAGCTTCAACCTCATCCAAGCTCTCCATAACTGGTGGACGTCCATTTCATGATCATACTCTCTATAGGAGTACCGTTGGAGCTTTACAATACTTGATGTTTACTAGACCCGATATAGCGTATGCGGTTAACAAAGTTTCACAGTTTATGCATTGTCCTATAGATTCTCATTGGATTGCTGTCAAACGTATTCTCCGTTATGTCAATGCTACTTCCTCTCATGGTTTATTTCTTTCTCGTGGGTCCTCTGGCTTGCTTCATGGTTATAGTGATTCAGATTGGGGAGGTGATGTTGATGATCGCAAGTATACCACTGGATTCGCTATTTTTCTTGGCTCTAATTTGATTTCATGGGCTTCTCGAAAGCAAAAAGCTGTATCGCGATCGAGCACAAAGGCTTAATATCGTGCATTAGCTGCTGCTACCTCTGAGATGACATGGGTTGTGCTTCTCCTCCGAGAGATTGGATGCTTTACCACCTCTATTCCCATTCTATGGTGTGATAATCTTAGTGCTACCTACTTGACTGCTAATCCCATTTTTCATTCTCGAACAAAATATATGGAAATCGATTTTCATTTTGTCAGTGACAAGGTTCGTGGAAAGTCTTTGTCGGTCAGGTATGTGAGTTCTCATGATCAAGTGGCCGATTCTCTCACCAAGCCTTTTTCCAAGGTCCGCTTCCAAGATTTGAAGCGTAAGTTGACAGTTGTTCCACACCCTGCTCAACTTGAGGGGGCGTGTAAGGATAATGTCATGTAGGAGTTTGTGTGGAAGTCTATTTGTATGTAATTGCCTAATATTAGGATTGGCCCGAAGATGTTGTAAGTATTCTATCATTAGGAGTCCTTAGCAGTCACAACTTTAGAGTCTTATTCTCTAAGAAACTCATGTATATATTAATGTATTTGCACACGAGAATATTAGTTGAGAGGTGTTTTCTATAATGTTGAGGCTAAGAAAGAAAAATATTTGGTGGTTCAGAAATTAAATATTTTTTTTTGAAGAAAACCCCATTAAAGGGTATACATCTCCTTAATTATGAAGCCGGTGGATGTATATTTTTTATAAGGATACTTATTCTACCGTTCCCAAGGAAATCAATGAGCAACGTATCAAAGAAATACATGTATTCTACTCGTGTTTACAGAATCCTCAGGTTGGAGTCTACCATCTTCAATTACATCTTGAGAATCAGCAATTTGTCTCATTTAAGACAACTGCAAGTCTAAACACAATTTTAAATAATCTTGCAATTAAGAAAACAACGTTAACATAATTCTTTACAATGAATGAAACAAATAAGCGCGCGAAAGAGCTTCAGTTATTGTACATAGAATTTCCAAATAACACAAGAGGCTAGAGACATCCATTTACAGCGGAACATAATTGTGACCGAAGAAAATTTGTTTCTATTCAAAAAACTAAATAAAGAACAACTAACAGCATATGACGCCATCCTTGATAGAATATTTTCAAATGGATCAGGAGCTTTTTTTATTGATGGTCCTAGAGGAACAACAAAAATCTTCTTATATCGTGCTCTACTAGCTACTGTACGATCCAAGGGATTTATAGCTTTAGCTACAACAACTTCTGGTGCTGCGGCTTCCGTAGGCCAGACTGCTCACTCCCATTTTAAACTTCCTTTTGAAAGGTTGAGACATTTTGTAGATCCGAGAGGACTGCAATGGGTATCATTCTATAGATTTTTTTTCCTACTCTTTCATCCTCTATCACATCCGCCTGCCTTATCGAAAAAAAAAAAACAAATTTACTAAAGCTTTATGTAGAATTTTGTCTGCCTTTGGATTTTTTTCTTTTACCTAATTTTGCACGTGCATATTCTCATACACTATTTTTTGTGAATTCATTGTTGTCAGTGGAAATTAAGAAGTACTCGACTAGAAAGAAATGCTCTGTGAACAAAATTCCGAAAGTTCAGTAATTCATTTCTGTTCTGTCAATTATTTTGGTTGCCTTTTATCTTACTTATGATCTATATCAAAGTTGACAAAACGAGTTTTACTTTAGCTAGGCATTGTGTACTAATTCTAGAGACTCAACTTTTAGAAACATAAATCAATAAGCTTGCAGCGGGGTCAACGAGGCTAATGGAAGTCAAGGAGAGCAAGATGAAGAGTACATCATTCGATGTTATTTTTAAACACCTGACATTCTATATTCCGTGGGAGAAAAAATGTGTAGTAGGTTTTCATTTAAAGAAGTTTCTTTTTGAGTATTTTATCTATTTATTTGTGTGATGAATATACAAACATATGTATATTATAGCTGGAAGACTTGCCAACTGAAGCACTTCTGCTTTGGTGGACTACTTATCTATACTATATTAAAAGTGGAAAACCCAAATCAAAAAGTTAAATTACCATTATACCCTGTTAATAAATATCTATATAATAATTAAATAAATATTTGAAAAATATTAATTTATATTGTACCTTTTCTAAATAGTTGTGTTCTTTTATTAGTAATTAATTTGTAAGAAAACTACTTTGCCGTTAGAAAAGAACCATCACTTTTCCAAAATAACACGTTTTAGGGTGGCTTCCCAACCAATGTAACTGTTGAATTATATTATCTTTTTAGAAAAAAAAAATGGAAGAACACAAGCGCAACTTACTTGTACATGAAGACAGGGCAAAATTGATTGAAATGACACTAATGGCTGCTTTAACCTATAAATGTGCCACTCAGGTAATCATTTTGCCATTTAACAGAAAAAATTTATATCACGGATTGGCATGGTTTATTTTTTACTGTGAATTTTACCTTGCAAGTTTATCGGTAGTTGAAAAAAAAGGATGGAATTCCATGTGGATTGCATTTCATGTATTAATATTATTTCCTTCCTCTACGAGTTTTACAATGAAACGTATTCAAATGCATCAAAGAGAAAGAGGCTTTCTACAGATTTGGTCCAACGAATGTGTTAAATTATCCAATTTTCTCAATGAATGCTCCCCGTTAGAGTATAAACTATACATTTTTTTTGAAAATCTTTTTCTTTTTAATAAAAGCTCGTGAGATTGAAAAAAATTTGCTGACCAAAATTTCCAAGTCAAAAGGATTATTGGTTGAGAAATTTATGTGGTGGAATTCTACAAACTAATTACATGCACATATTAGTCTACTTATCTTCATTTACATGTGGAGGTTTAACAGGCTTGGTGAAGGTGTAACACTGAAATAAAGAACTAGCAGTATTTTTAGTTGTCGGAATTAATTGGCCAAAGTTGTTTTATAAAGAAAAAGATAGTCTCGATTATGCATTTGGTGAGTACATCATTTATTTTATAAGTTTTTTTGACCTTTTAAAGTGGTGCATTTCGTCGTTACATAACGATAGATTTAACGATATAATACAATAAAATTTAAGTAATAATCATAATAAAAATCGTATTTAATGTAATAATACGATACAATACAATAGGTAACAACCATCCAAATAAGTTGTGAAGAGAGGCGAATGGCTGAGAAGGTATAGAAAGTGTTGCAGACAAAAAAGTCTTTCGATTAGGTTAGTTTTGATTATTGAGATAATAAAAAATACAATGTCAAGGCGACGACGAAACTTTGAGATCTTGAGTATATTTTGTGTTGGTTATACTGGGTTTTACTTTCTTAATTGTGCTTATTAATTATTTACTATCCTATATTTTTTTTCAGTCTTAACTTCTATGACTGATAGAATAGACAACTTATAAAAGTGGTAGCTTTCGGAAATCACTTAGCATTTCTTCATTATAAGTTACCTTAAAATATATCATGTCTACACAATGTTATGCTTAGGAATAATACTTTTGGTTACAGTTTTTATTATTTATTTGGGAAAATGCAAATAATTAGTTGGTATATAGATACGTCACATATATGAGGTTATGTGCGTTTTACTTTCAAAAAGTAAAATGGTATGTAGTATATTAATTGAAAAGAAGTATCACTACATTTAAAAATTGTTATGTTATTTTATGATTGTAAAATAAAAAGATATTTTTATTTAGACATTATTTTGTTTCATTAAGGTTGAAGACCTTTAACAAATTTGATATTGTTCTTGTGGCGGAGAACGCAATTTCTTTGATTATTAGATTCTATGTTGAAATATGATAAATGTGTCTTAGATGTTCTTTATGACATGCTGAAATATGCATATGATCAAGCTATTGGATTATAACTTTGTGATTTACATATATAAGTATTAATTTGTGTGATTAAGCTTCTACAAGGTTAGTATTTATTGAAATTCATATGTTGATGATATATAAAATATGGAGTTATATAAAATGTCTGTGAATTATTTATAACCTCAACAATTATGTTTTAATTAACTAGAGTATAATTGAGCTTATAAAGTTACGTGCTATATGGTATAACATTTTTTAGACTTATTTTCAGGTAATTTGAATATGAGGATATGACAATATATCAAAATGATTTTTAACACAGCGAGAAAAGGTGATACATCTTAGTTGATTGTATACAATTATAAATTACAAAGATGACCAGAGTAAAAAGAGTACTACTAAAAATCGTCTCTTTCTATTTAGATTTAGTACTTTAATTGTTCTTCTTTGTATGTTTATACAATATCCAGTCATTTTGATCCAGTATAATAAAAATAATGAAGCTAAAATTCTCTTTTTTCCGTTTCTTAAACTCTAGCCCAAAGAAAGAGAAAAAGAAAATGACTCTCAATGAGATAGTCTAATGAAGCTAAAATTCTCTCTTTCTCTGTTTCTTATTTGTGTTTGTTTAAGGTCCTTTGGATTATATTTTGTTGTTGAATCTCCTTTTATTTTGCTTAATTGCTATGGTATGAGATCTTTTATTCCTTACACGTCACAATTGTCTTTTATTTGTTTATATTTTTTTTTCCGAGTGTCCTCATCCTCATGATACATACAAGCACTTGTAATAGCTTTAGAAGAACTTGTAGGCAGCCTGCAGGGATCCTCGGAAACAATGGGATACTACTTAACGAAACTACTCAAAAGGTACACATCTTATGTATTGACATTACTACCATCTTTCTTCAGAATATTACTGGATTTGTGGAAAATATTATTGTCTTTATACATGGAGAAATAAGCAAAATAGTAAAGCCAGGGTATTTTGCAGAATAGATAGGGTATTCATCAATGATGAATGGGCCAACAAATTGCCAGCTGCTGAAGTACACTACATGCCAGCAGGGGAGTATGATCACCACCCTGCAATCATTCAATGGGAAGGGGATAGAGGACCAAAAAAGAAGAGGTTCAGATACTATAACATGTGGAGCCTGGATAGATCCTTCATGAGTAGGGTGGAAGGAAGCGGGAGCCAACAAATCCAAGGAACAAAAATGTACCAGGTGATTGGGAAACTGAATAGACTCAATAAAGAACTGAACAAGTTGAATAACGACAGATTTAGTGAGGTGGAGAAAACAGAAGAAAATAGTAAGAAAAGGCTGATAGAGTGTCAAGAGAAAATACCAAGAGAACCTAAAAATGAAACCTTAATAGAGAAGAGAAGGAGCTGAACAAGGAATATACATATTGGAAAAGGCAAAAATAAAGTAACTACAACAAAGAAGTAAACTGCAATGGCTCAAATATGGAGACATGAATACTAGAGACTTTCACTCAGTGATCAAGGCAAAAAGAACCGCAACTAGAGTGTTCACCATTCAGAATATCCATGAGGAAACCGTGCACGATACAGAGGAAGTTGCTGAAGCTTTTCAGGAGTTCTACAGGAACTTATTAGGCACAAAAAAAAAAGAACAGGAACCATGTTGCAAGCAAAATTGTACAAGAAAGGCCAAGAGTGTCAGAAGAACAAAGATCACAATTGACCAAAAGATTCAGCCTGCATGAGGTCAAAGAGTCACTATGGGGCATAGAATGTACAAAAGCACCAGGACCAGATGGGTATGGAAGCTAATTTTTCAAAGATAGCTGGACTATTGTTGGCAAAGATATCATTGAGGCATTATTGGAGTTCTTTCAATCTGGGAAGATGCTAAGGGCAATGAACAACACTGTAATAACACTAATACCAAAATCCTCTCATGCAGCAATAGTGGGAGACTACAGACCTATATCATGCTGTAATGTGGTCTACAAGATCATATCCAAGATGCCATGCAATAGATTAAAGAAGGTGCTACCAGATATCATTTCACAGATTCAGAGTGCATTTGTGAAATGAAGGACAATGGTGCAAAATATCCTGATATGTCAAGATCTAGTTAGATTATATAACAGGAAAAACACTATAAAAAGCTGCTTAATC
The DNA here is from genome assembly GCA_026770625.1 of Nicotiana glauca. Taxonomy (NCBI): domain Eukaryota; kingdom Viridiplantae; phylum Streptophyta; class Magnoliopsida; order Solanales; family Solanaceae; genus Nicotiana; species Nicotiana glauca. The sequence goes on from MU751659.1 coordinate 25,475, forward strand.
AAGGTGGACTTAAAGAAAGCCTATGACTCTATAGAATGGAAGTTCATAGAGGAGATGTTACATGCTTTAAATTTCCCTGGAAAATTCATAAGATGGATAATGGAATGCATATCTACAACCAGCTATAGCATCAGCTTGAATGGAGGATGTTATGAGAACATAAAAGGAAAGAGAGGGCTAAGGCAAGGGGATCCAATATCACCCCTTTTGTTTGTGATATGTATGGAGTACTTTACTAGAGTGATGGGGCATGTAGCTCAACAAAAGGAGTTTAAGTTTCATACCAAATACAAAGGACTGAAGCTGACACACTTATGTTTTGCAGATGACATGATTATGTTTAGCAAAGGGGAGTATATCTCTGTAATGCTCATGTTAAGGGGTCTCATGACATTTTCCAAGGCTTCAGGGATAACAGTCAATGCAGAAAAGTCAAACATTTTCAGTGCAAATATGAACATGAAGAAAATTGAAGATATAAGTGAGATGACTGGGTACAAGAGAGGTAAGCTACCATTCAATTACTTGGGAGTGCCTATATCTCCAAAGAAACTGAATGAAGTGGACTGTGAAAAACTAATAGAAAAGATGCTAATAAGAATCAAGGGATGGGGGTCCAGAAACCTATCTTATGCAGGGAGAACTTAGCTGGTGAATACTGTACTACTGCACCTGCACACCTACTGGGCATCTATCTTTATACTGCCTAAAAAAGTAATGAAAGCAATAGTAGCAATATGCAGGAACTATCTGTGGGATGGGAAAGTGATTACTAATAAACCACCTTTGGTAGCATAGGATGTTGTATGTAGACCAAAAGAAGAGGGAGGTCTAGGCATTCAGGAATGTATTCCATGGTATGAAGCTGTTACGACCCATTTCCATAATAGGTTGTGAGGGCGCTCGGCGCCATTGCCAAGCAAGCCACTGCCAAACATTTCTAACATCTTATATTTATTGTATCAGGATTTAAGAGAAATAACCACCTCAAATTAGGATTTAAGACTAAAAGAGATGGATGCCGTAAGTAACATAATATTACAAGTCCAAAATAAGTCTACTAATGTATCTGCCAGAACCTGGTATCACAAGCTACGGGCGACTAGTAGAATATACACAAAAGAATAATACACTATCCTACTGTCTGAATAAGATAGACAGAAAATAAAAGTACAAGGAAAGAGTTCTTTGGCTGCGGATCGGCACGAAGGAGAAGCAGCTCACCGTAGAAGTCCCAAATGTGCTCACTGATGCGCACCAGAATGATATCCAGATCCACCTGCCTCAGATCCTGTACATTTAAGTACAGAAGCGTAGTATGAGTACATAAACAACATGTTCCCAAGTAAGTATCCGGTCTAATCTCAAAGAAGTAGAGACGAGAGGTCGACTCGATACTTACAAAGGTGAAGTCAAATGAGAAGAATTTATAATGATCAAGAATAACTCAAGTCATATGAGTAACAAGTATGAAACAGGAATTCTTCCATTAACCTTCCACAAAGAGTGTGCGTTTATATATATATATATTTAAACAATTATGAAGTCAAATCAACAAGTAGAAAGCTAAATAACTCATGCGCAGATAATCATCGAGGAACGTACGGCCGGATCCAACATAAAAATAAATGTGCACTGCCAAGGGTCGAAAGACTCGAACCATACATGCATCTATTACCCCGCTCGTGAATCTATCCATGCGATGCGGTCAACTTAAAATAAACAATCACCCTGCTCGCGAATTATCCATGCGACGCAGGTACACATAAAATAAATGCTCAAATAGCCAATTAAGAATTTACCAGGGAATAGTTATCCAAATAAAACCAATTCTCCTTTAACAATTTTTAAGAAATGAAGTTTAATCCTTTTAGAAATTCACTTACTAATTCAATGTGATTTAAGCAATTCAAGCTATCAATGGGTTCATAAATAATCCAAGTATAACATGCTTTTGGGTTCTAACTACCCGTACAATAGCATAATAGTATCTACGCACGGACTCTCATCATCTCGTGCGTACGTAGCCCCCACAAAGAGGAGCACATAACTAATTATTTTACCTATGGAGACAATTCCCTCTTACAAGGTTAGAAAAGAGACTCACCTCGCTCCAAAGCGCGCTCCCAATATCGAGAACAAGCCCAAGCTCTTAATTCGGAGTCGAACGATCACAAACTAGTTAAAATAGGTAAGAACTAGTCAATAAAGGTTTAAAAAATCAAATTCTAACTATTTAAGTAATTTCCCAACCTTTTCCACAAGTTTCCTAAATTCTGACCCCGGGCCCACGTGCCCGAATTCCGATATTTTTCGAAGGAAATTGTTCTCTACAACCTATGGATCAATAATATATAAATTCTAGTCCATTTCATGCTTAAATCTTAATTTTATTAAAACCCTATGTCTAGCTCTAACCCTTTGATTTTATCCAAATTTTAGCATTTAATCTACCTAATATACATGTATTTAAACTAATAATGAAGGGGAGTAACTTACCTTGAAGTGCTATGTTGAAACCCTCTCTCTGGAAGCCCCCAAATCGCCTAAGTATGGAGTGTAAAATGAAAAATGGTGTTTGAGTTCGAAGTAAATGAAGGCCACTGCCCAGCGATTTCCGCTTCTGCGGTTAGGGGACCGCATCTGCGAAGATGGGGCCGCATCTGCCGAACTGGGCAAGAGGGGGTTGGACCGCTTCTGCGGTCTGAGGCCCGCATATGCGGACCGCTTCTGCGGTTACTGGGCCGTTTCTGCAGCTTAGGCCTAAAGTGAATGGACCGCATCTGCGGTCTGGGGATCGCATAAGCGAAACCGCTTCTGCGGTCCCTGGGACGCTTCTGCGATTTTCCCTTGGCCTGCCCCTTTTCGCTTCTGCGATGGTCTGACCGCATCTGCGGCCCAATAACTGCAGATGCGTTTATGACAGAAGAAACAACCTCTCTCATTTGACGCTCGAGGCTCCTGTGCCCCGCCCGAACATACCGACAAGTCTGAAATTACGAGGCGACCTACTCGAAGCCTCGGAACTCCCAAAACAACGCTAAATCTTGGAATCACCCCCTAAAACCAAATGAATCAAACTATTAAATCTTCAAGTTCCTAATTCTCCTCTAACGGGTCAAAATGCCCTTAAATTACTCGGATTGACACCAAATTAACGGGCAGGGCTTAAACAACATTACGGACCTGTACCAAGCTTCGGAACCAAAATCCAAGCCCGATACCTAGGAAATCAATGATTACTTAGTTTCTTTAATTCCTTAAAACTTCAATTAAACAATTTTAGATAAAAATTCTTTACTCGGGCTAGGGACCTCGGAATTCGACTACGGACATATGCCCAGGTCCCATATTTTCCCACGGACCCTCAAAATTGTCAAATAACGAATCCGAGTCCGTTTTCCCAAAATGTTGACCGAAGTCAAACTTGGTCTTTTTAAGAAATCTTAAAGAAGCAAATGGGCATATTTTTACCCAAAACCCTTCCAATTCCCGAACCAATCACCCCTGCAAGTTGTAAATTAGTTAAAGCAAGTAGGGGAGGCTTTATTTAGGGGAACGGGGTTCAAAAAGGCAAAATGACCGGTCGGGTCGTTACATTCTCCACCTCTTAAACAAACGTTCATCCTCGAACGGACATAGAAAAGTACCTGGACTGCTGAATAAGTGGGGGTATCTGCTCCGCATGTCCTCCTCGGACTCCCAGGTCGCCTCCTCGACCGGTTGGCCCTTCCACTGCACCCTTACCGCAGAAATCCTCTTGGACCTCAGCTGGCGATCCTGTCTGTCAATAATAGCACTAGCTCTTCCTCATATCCCAAACTCTCATCTAACTGAATGGTGATGAAGTCCAATACGTGGGATAGGTCGGCATGATACTTCCAAAGCATCAAAATATGAAAAACTGGGTGAAATCCCGATAAACTAGGGGGTAAAGCAAGCTCATAAGCAACCTCCCCAACTCGTCTCAACACCTCGAAGGGGCCAATAAACCTTGGTCTCAACTTGCCTTTCTTCCCGAACTTCATAATGCCCTTCATGGGCGAGACGTTCAAGATAACCTTCTCGCCAACCATAAATGATACATCCCGCGCCTTCGGATCCGCGTGGCTCTTTTGTCTGGACTGAGTTGTGCGAAGCCTCTCCTGAATCAACTTTACCTTATCCAAGGCATCCAGTACTAGATCTGTGCCAAGTATCTTAGCCTCACCAGGCTCAAACCATCCGATAGGAGAACGACAACGTATACCATATAAAGCCTCATACGGGGCCATCTCTATGCTGGACTGGTAGCTGTTATTGTATGCAAACTCTGCTAAGGGCAACAACTAATCCCACTGCCCTCTAAAATCAATCGCACATGCTCTAAGCATATCCTCCAAGATCTGCACTGTCCGCTCTGACTGCCCGTCGGTCTGAGGATAGAATGCTGTGCTAAGCTCTACCCGAGTCCCCAACTCACTCTGCACGGCTCTCCAGAAATAGGAAGTGAACTGACGGCCTATGTCTGATATGATGGACACCAGCACACCATGCAATCGGACTATCTACCGAATATAAATCTGAGCATACCTCTCCGCTGTATAAGTAGTCGCTACCGGAATGAAGTGGGCCAACTTGGTCAATATATCTACAATGACCCACACTGAATCAACCTTCCGCAAAGTCCGCGGTAACCCAACTATGAAGTCCATGGTGATGCGTTCCCACTTCCAGTCTGGTATGGGCATCTGCTGAAGTAGGCCACCTGGCCTCTGATGTCCATACTTGACCTGCTGGCAATTCAAACACTTAGTCACATACTTCACTATGTCCTTCTTCATCCCCCGCCACTAGTAATGCTGCCTCAAATCACTATACATCTTCGTGACTCCAGGGTGAATAGAATACCGCAAACTGTGTGCCTCCTCTAGGATCCTCCCCCTCAGATCATCAACATTAGGAACACATAGACGACCCCGGAGTCGCAGAGCGCCAACCTCGCCAATAGAAACCTCCTTGGTACCTTCTTGAAGTACCGTCTCTCTGAGAATCGCCAAATGTGGATCATCAAATTGACGGGCCTTAATCTCCCCCAATAGCGAGGACTGAGCAACCACACATGCTAGAACTCGGCTGGACTCTGAAATGTCCAACCTCACAATCCCGTTTGCTAAGGACTGGATGTCCAGAGCTAGGGGCCTCTCCTCTGCTGGAATGAATGCCAAGCTACCCATGCTCTCCGCCTTTCTGCTCAAGGCATCCGCGACCACATTCGCCTTGCCCGAATGATAAAGAATGGTAATGTCATAATCCTTTAGTAACTCAAGCCACCTGCGCTGCCTCAAATTAAGGTCCTTCTGCTTGAACAGATGCTGCAAGCTGCGGTGATCGGTATAAACCTCACAAGGCACCCCATACAAATAGTGCCTCCATATCTTAAAAGCATGAACAATCGCTGCCAACTCCAGATCGTGCACAGGGTAATTTTTCTCATGAACCTTCAGCTGGCACGAAGCATATGCAATAACTCGCCCCTCCTGCATCAACACACATCCCAAACCAACGCGTAAAGCATCATAATATACCGTATACAACCCTGCACCGGAAGGCAACACAAGAACTGGTGCCGTAGTCAAAGCGGTCTTGAAATTCTGAAATCTCTCCTCACAGTCATCAGACCAAATGAATGGGGTACCCTTTTGGCTCAGGAGAAATAACTAGGAAACGAGCAAACAGAGATGATACATATAAATAAGTAGACCTCGGGACAAATAATACCGAAGCATCCCTAACACCGACAGAAATAACACAAGTGATAACGGAATCTGAGGCCAATGCATTTGGCCTGGCCGGAAGGGCATAGAATCTAGTTCAAGCACCGGCTGTCCGGCCTCCCTCTAACTGAGTAGTAGCTGGCTGACCTCTCCCCGTCTGGCCTCCACCCCTGTGACGGCCTCTACCAGTCTGCCCTCCACCTCTAGATGGCTGGGCAACTGGTGCTGGAACCATAGACGGCTGACCATGCTGCACCGCCTTGCCCCGAAGTCATGGACAGGTCCTCTTTATATGACCTGGATCTCCACACTTGTAACATCCTCTCGGCACCATAGCCTGATGCCCTGAAGTGTGAGCGTGCTGGCCCGAATACCCACTAGAAGACCCCTGGATGGCCGGTGGGTGATACGAACTCTCTAGCGTGGCACTAAAGTGAGCACTAGAAGAACCTTGATAACCAGAATACCCGCCAAAAGAGCCCTGAATGGTTGGTGGGCAGTAAGAACTCTCTGGCATCGTACTTAAATAAGGCCTCGCTGGGGCACCTCGGGGAGGGGGTGGTGGTGCTGGATGTGGGGACCTGCTGGGCTGACCCCTTCCGAACTGACCTCTACCCCTAGCTGGGGCACCTTTGAACTCTCCGGAGAATCTAGCCCTCTTGTCCTGCTGCATTTGCTCTCTACCCCTCAGACGGTAACCCTAAATCCTGCGAGCAATCTCAAGTACTAGCTGATACCCTATGCCCATATCTACCTCTCGGGCCATACCCGATAGTATAATGGGGTGTAACCCCACAACGAATCTCTGTACTCTCTCTGCCTCTGTGGGGAGTATCATAAATTCATAGCGAGACAGCTCAGAGAACCTCGCCTCATAATCGGTCACTGACATCTGACCCTTCTCTAGATGCTCAAACGGATGACGCATCTCTTCCCTCTCAGAGGGTGGAATGTACCGATCAAGGAATAACTGTGTGAACTGGCCCCAGGTGAGGGGAGGAGCACCTGCTGGCCTGCTAAGTACGTAAGACTGCCACCATCTACGGGCCCTACCCTCAAGCTGAAAAGTAGTGAAGTCAACTCCATGCGACTCCAATATCCTCATGTTATGCAGTCTATCCCTACACCTATCAATAAAGTCCTGGGCATCCTCATGACGCTCACCCCCGAAGACTAGAGGGTGCAGCCTGGTCCATCTATCCAATAACTTTTGCGGATCGCCGTCCACAGCTGGCCTGGGCTGGGGTGCCAATATTGGAACTAGCTAAGCCCCATCTGCGGGTAGTACACCCAAAGTCTGATATACTGCAGTTGCATGACTTGGAGCCTGAGCAGTAGGGGTCTGGGCCCCCCTCCTACATGTGAAGCAGCTGGGTTTGCTGGAAATAAACCAGCCTGAGTCATAGTGTCCATGAACCGTAGCATGCGGCCCATGATCTCCTGAAATCCCGGCGCTGTCATGAAATCCACCAGGGTAGGCTCAGTTGCGGGCCCCTCGCCCTGCTCCTCAATGATGGGATCCCTCACAGGATCTACTGGTGGTGCAACTGGGACAGCTCTGGGATGCCCTCATCCCCTACCACGGGCTGGTTCCCTCCCCCGGCCTCTAACAACAGGGGGAGCAGCTCCTCCCGGGTCCGAAACTTCAGCAGTATGAGTCCTCACCATCTGTGAGAGAATAGAAGAGGGAAATTTAGTACACTAAGCACTGCACGACAGGAAATGAATAAAGAGTAGTCTTTCCTAATACCCTATAGCCTCTCAAAGATAAATACAGACGTCTCCATACCGATCAACAAGACTCAATCAGGTTTGCCCATAACTCGTGAGACCTACGTGAACCTAGTGCTCTGATACCATGTTGTTATGACCCATTTCCACAATAGGCTGTGAGGGCGCCCGACACCGTTGCCAGGCAAGCCACTGCGGAACATTTCTAACATCTTATATTTATTCCATCAGGATTTAAGAGAAATAACCACTTCAAATTAGGATTTAAGACTAAAAGAGATGGATGCCGTAAGTAACATAATATTACAAGTCCAAAATAAGTCTACCAATGTGTGTGTCAGAACCTGGTGTCACAAGCTACGGGCGACTAGTAGAATATACACAAAAGAATAATACACTATCCTACTATCTGAATCAGGATAGATAGAAAACAAAAGTACAAGGAAAGACTTCTACGGCTGCAGATCGGCGTGAAGGAGAAGCAGCTCACTGTAGAAGTCCCAAATGTGCTCACTGATGCGCACCACAATGATATCCAGATCCACCTGCCTCAGATCCTGTACATTTAAGTACAGAAGCGTAGTATGAGTACATAAACAACATGTACCCAGCAAGTATCCCGTCTAATCTCGAAGAAGTAGAGACGAGAGGTCGACTCGATACTTACTAAGGTCAAGTAAAATGAGAAGAATTTATAATGACCAAGAATAACTCAAGTCATATGAGTAACAAGTATGAAACAGGAATTCTTCCTTTAACCTTCCACAAAGAGTGTGTGTTTATATATATTTAAACAACTATGAAGTCAAATCCACAAGTAGAAAGCTAAATAACTCATGCGCAGATAATCACCGAGAAACGTACGACCCGATCCAACATAAAAATAAATGTGCACTGCCGAGGGTCGAACGGCTCAAACCATAGATGCATCTATTACCCCGCTCACTAATCTATCCATGCAATGTGGTCAACATAAAATAAACAATCACCTTGCTCGCGAATCATCCATGCGACACAGGTACCCATAAAATACACGCTCAAATAGCCAATTAAGAATTTACCGGCGAATAATTATCCAAATAAAACTAATTCTCCTTTAAATTTTTTTAATAAATGAAGTTTAATCCTTTTAGAAATTCACTTACTAATTCAATGTGATTTAAGCAATTCAAACTATCAATAGGTTCATAAATAATCCAAGTATAACATGCTTTTGGGTCCTAACTACCCGGACAATAGCATAATAGTATCTACGCATGGACTCTCTTCACCTCATGCATACGTAGCCCCCACAAATAGGAGCACATAATCAATTATTTCACCTATGGGGAAAATTCTCTCTTACAAGGTTAGAAAGGAGACTCACCTCGCTCCAAAGCGCGCTCCCAATATCGAGAACAAGCCAAAGCTCTTAATTCGGAATCGAACGATCACAAACTAGTTAAAATAGGTAAGAACTAGTCAATAAAGACTTAAAAGGTCAAATTCTAACTATTTAAGTAATTTCCCAACCTTTTCCATAGGTTTCCTAAATTCCGACCCCGGGCCCACGTGCCCGGATTCCGATATTTTTCGAAGGAAATTGTTCTCTACAACCTAAGGCCACTGCCCAGCGATTTCTGCTTCTTCGGTTAGGGGACCGTATATGCGAAGATGGGGCCGCATATACGGAACTAGGCAAATGGGTGTTGGACCGCTTCTGTAGTCTGAGGCCCGCATATGCGGAACCGCTTCTACGGTTACTAGACTGCTTCTGCGGCTTGAGCCTAAAATGAATGGACCGCATCTTCGGTCTGGGGATCGCATAAGCGGAACCGCTTCTGCGGTCCCTGGGACGCTTCTGCGATTTTCCCTTGGCTTGGCCCTTCTCGCTTCTGCGATGGTCTGACCGCATCTGCGGTGCCGCTTCTGTGGCCCAAGAACCGCAGATGCGGTTATGACAGAAGCAGCAAAATCTTCAGCTCTTTCTTAGTTTTTCTACTTTGCTTAAACCTCGCTCGTTTGACGCTCGGGGTTGCCGAGCCCCGCCCGAACATAGAGACAAGTCTGAAATCACGAGGCAGACCTACTCGAACACTCGGAACTCCCAAAACAATGCAAAATCTTGGAATCACCCCCTAAAACCAAATGAATCAAACTATTGAATCTTCAAGTTCTTAATTCTCCTCTAACAGGTCAAAACGCTCTTAAACTACTCGGATTGATGTCACACCTCCTTTTTCACTAATACCCGGAAGGGTATAATAAAGGGAGTTATTTCCAACTTGAAGTGACAATCGAAACAATATTTATTATTTGAAGATTTAGAGTCGCCACTTGGGAGATTTATGGTGTCCCAAGTCACCGGTTTGGAATCCTGAATCGAAGAAAAGAATGACTCTGCTTAACAGTCCGCGCACCAAAAATTCAAGTAAGGAATTCTGTTAACCTGGGAGAAGGTGTTAGGCATTCCCGAGCTCCGTGATTCTAGCACGGTCGCTCAACTGTTATATTCGGCTTAAATTATCTGATTTTAAATAATTATGAACGTATGTGCAAATTGTAACTTTTAGCCACTTTTATTTATTTTTTAGAGAAGCTTGCAACGTCATTAAAACACATCTCGAACCACGTCACATAAATGCACCCGTAGTTTTTGACATATTTTAGCGTCGTTGAGATTTGGATTTGGGTCACATAAATGCGCACCCGAATTTAGGAAAGTAATATTACTAAACACACGCCTAAAGCAACTACGTGTTTGCACTTTGCGAGGCCATGAAATTTGTTAGATGGCACACCTCGGAATCTAAGGATCAATTCAAAATTAAATAAAACGAGGGCCATGCGATGGTCATTTTTGTTTGGCAAGACGCACCTCAAAATTACTTTACTTAAAGGTTTCTATACTAATTTGGGAGGGCCATAATTATTGGTGTTTGTTGCATATGGCCCGCCTCTACCAGTTGGAAAAATTAATCGCTCAGACCTTAATGGATACGAATTTTACCATAACAGGCTAACAACTTATTTCTAAAATAGAGGAAAAGGATTGATTATTAAGAATTGGGCCTAAAATGAGGCCCAACAGCCTATATTCTTAAAAGCTATCCCAAATGGCAACATTAACGCCACTCTATGCTGGGTCCAAAAGAGCCCAAATGAGACTGACTGGTCTCAACAAACTATGAGGTCCCCGGATCGATTCCCCATTCACACACAAACCAACCGCTGAAAACAAGTTCGACTCACATCTTCCCAGCATCAATAATGCATGAGTGATAAAAAATTTAGGGGACATTAGAGGTTTTAAAGGAAATTAAATAAACAACCATCCCTACATCTCTTCTTACTTCCAACAATTTTAAGCATTGATGTAACACTGGGGGGGGGGGGGAACATTTCTTGGAACTTGGGGACTGCTTTTATTTCCAAATCAAAGAAGCAAACGACCTGAATTTCACATTGATTCTAACACGGTGGCCTGATGTCTATGTACATATTGAAACTGAAACTCTGCTGAAGTATCTAGCTAATAACTACAGCTTCTCCTTTAACAGGGATTCTACATTAATCACATCAATAACTCTAATAAAAGAAAGCTTGCTTCTGTTAACAGAACGAATGGAAAATCTAGTTGTCCATCTTTATGATCACACACCACTTTCAAACAATGCTTAACATAGGGCCTCTTATGCACATTTGATACTCCATCATGAACATCTAACATAATATTACTACATGAATCCATGTTCAGAACAAACAGAAAGAAATGTAAGAGGATTCAACTAAGTTATACAACTTCAAAAGTGCAGGAGAATTGAATAGCAGCTACATTAACACAAATCTCAATTTTGAGTGATCTGATTCTTCATTTCATCCACTTTCATACATTGGGTAAGGTAAATACCTGGGAAGCAAAAGAGACAAGTAAAAGGAGATCAGCAGCATGCAATATCAAGAACAGGGGTCAGCAGTAGAGATAACCAAGAGAATCAGCCCCAGCAAGACCAGTTCAAATCAAAAACCAAATTGATGCCCAAGTAATGAAAACAATTTCAATAGAACAATCTATAACAGCTTCAAACTCCAACTTTAAGAAGTTAAAATCAATTCATTCCCCACACCCAAGTGAACCAAAAAACTTGTTTCAGAGATTGTGTGTTCAATCCCTTGTGTGTGTTCTCTCTCAATGTGTATTTTCAGTGTATTTCCTCTCTTCTCACTCAATGCTCTGAATCTATTTTCTTAATGCTCTGAATCTCTGTTAATCTCTATTTCAGAATATGTATATCTGTGCATATGAGTGTATATCAGATTTCTTTTCACTCAATGCTATCTTTTCTCTCTATTTTCTTTCTAGGGTCCCCCTTCTATCAATCCATCCCTCTCTCTTTTATACCTCAAAACTTTATACCTTTCCAGCATTTTTCTTTCTTTACACTTGCATATTTCAGCTTTTGTTGTCCCCCCCATGTTATCTTACTTTCCAACTCTTAAAAGTACTGAACAGGGTGTCCTTTGCATTACTGATCCCCTTTTTATTAAATTAATACTTATATTGATCATGTCATCCATTAACAGCTTCTTAAATTAATTATTAGGGTCCCTTAGGTTGAGGCTATCTGAATTAAAACCCACATGCTCATTTTATTAACCTCAACCTGGGCCTTTCAATCTAATTTTTAATCCCCCCTTGGACTTTGATTTCCCACATTTCAATTAACAATCAGATACCTCCTAATTTTTAAGAAACCCAAGAATTAAACAAAATTTTCCACCAGGCAAACTAGAATCCTTAATACGCAATCAAACACCAAAAAAAAAGAAAACGAAACAATTAAGCTAATAAATAGGAAGTTAACTAATATAAACTTGACTAAATGGGCAATCAACTAGAACAAAATCACCAATTAATCAGAAGAAACTAAATAAATTGAGCAAAATAGTCATGCAATTATGAAATAAGAACTAACAGAAAACCAATCAAACTGGTCTCAAACTCAAACAAAAATTTGGGGAAATTCCAAATCGATAGAAGAAGAAAGAAGAAGAGAGACAACAACACAAGTCAATAAAAATGGAAACTAGAGACAGCCCTGAAAGAAATAGAACTCACCAGCTAAACTCAAACTCAAGACTTGAATCCTCCGATTTGAGCTCCAAATAACGTCACTTGCTTGTTCTTTATCATGAACAAGCGAGCATCGTTATTTTGAGACCGAATCGACTCTATCTCTTTTAGACTATTGTCCGGAAAAATCTTTATATGATGTCTGTCTTGGCTTTCTAGGGTTCGAACCCTAGATTTGATATTTGAGCATTTGTGGTGAGATTTCGGGGAAACTGGTAAGAGTTTTGGGTAAAGGAAGGTGAGAGGGTTCTAGGGTGTTAAAATAGTGATTGTCTGAAGCGGCGCCGCCACTAGTGAAACTGTGGTGGTGCTAGGGTTTAGGTCTTCGAGCGGGTATTCGAGACACTGGGCTGGGATTCGAGGGATGTGGTTTGGGGTTTCGGAATGGGGAGGGGGAGAGGAGTCAGGGGTGTATTTTTGGTGGCGTTTGGACGCCGGTCAGATTAATTAATTAACTGAAACGGTGTCGTTTTGGACAATTGAGGCTAGGTCGGACACGGGGAAGGCGGGTCGGGTAGGTTAAATGGGTAACGGGGTGGGGTTTCAACCGTTGGATCCATTTAATCCAATGGCTTGGATTGATCGAAACCAAACGACGTCGTTTGGTGGGTGTGGAGACGGACTGGACTGGGGCGGGTACTATGATGGTAATGCTGGGACTTGGATGAATTTATTTGGGCCTCTTGAATTTTGGCCCAATTCCGGTTTCTTTTTCTTTTTCTTTTCTTTTTTTCTTTTATTTTCCTCCTAAGTTATTTTCCAAAATTAAAAACCTAAAAATGATAAAACCAAATTAACTTAAAAACTAATTAACTCTAAATAATAATTATCACAAATAATTAAATACTAAATAAAAAAAATCACACAATTTTGACATTAAACACTTAAAATGCAAAGTACATTATTTTTATGATTTTTCACTTTTGTAAAATAAGTAATTTATTGTTTAACTCAAAATTATAAAATTAAATCTTAAATGCAAATGCAACCTATTTTTGTATTTTCCCATTAATTTAGACAGAACAAACATGCATAGATAAATGCAACCAATAATGGAAAACACCACAAAAATTCACAAAATTGCAGACAAAGGAAAAATTATTTTCTTTTGAATCCTTTGTGAGTAATTCGTGTAAGGCAAAAATCACGTGCTCACAGCTGCCCCTCTTTGTCAAGAAACACGAAGAGTTTTCATGCAAAGATAAAAGTAAGCGGATACAAGCGATTTTTGTCTGTTTGAATATTCCGTGTGAAGCATTTTTTAAAGATTTGACCGAACCTCTGCTTCAAAGGTTTCCTACATATCCTTGGCTAAAAGGGAATCAGGTCAATGTAGTTCGGAAAGTCTTGGTAGCTGGGACTACCATGAATCCGTGATTTCATTGTTGCTGCTATTGTTGCTACTGCTACTGACCTCCTTATTACACCGTGCTAAAAATAAAGAAGCTAGACTAAGCTATAGTCTATAAATTACAAAGATTTAATTTCAAACTTGTTCTTGCGACTGTCGTTGCCTTCGTTGACTTGTATTTTCCTTAGAAGTTCCTGTGTTGTTGTCTTGCATCGAATTCTTGATATGCTCTCCCCTCTCGTCAGGCGGATACCTGATTGTTGATCCTGAACTGCTTCTTCTCTTCCAATGAAACTCGAATTGTTTTCCTTTCGAAACTTAAATCGTCTTCTTCATTGCTGTCTTCCCTTGGTGGGTTCCTGCAATCAAAACAATCAAAACAAACAAAATCTTCTGCCCTAGTTTGCAGTAGGAAGATTTGTGAGTTGTTAGCAAAATTGTAAACCACTGATACTACTGATGCATAGAGTAAAATAAAGACTAGACCAAGATGTGCGTCTCCTACGAGTAAAACCAAAAAACTTTGACTAGCAAATGCGTCTGCTAAAATAAAACCTGAATTAACCAAATTAGGAAGTGCGTCTCCTATGAATGAACTAACAATTTAAGAAGTGCGTCTCCTATAGGTGAAAATTTAATAACTCAAACTAGGAAGTGCGTCTCCTATGAATGAACTATCAATTTAGGAAGTGTGTCTCCTACAGGGGAGACTTCAATGACTCAAACTAGGAAGTGCGTCTCTTATGGATGAACTACCAATTTAGGAAGTGCGTCTCTTACAGGTGAAAATTTAATGACTCAAACTAGGAAGAGCGTCTCCTATGGATGAACTATCAATTTAGGAAGTGCGTGGTGAAACTTTTAATGACTCAAACTAGAAAGTGCGTCTCCTATGGATGAACTATCAATTTGGGAAGTGTGTCTCCTACAAGTGTAACTTCAATGACTTAAACTATGAAGTGTGTCTCCTATGAATGAACTATCAATTTAGGAAGTGTGACTCCTACAGGTGTAACTTTAATGACTCAAACTAGGAAGTGCGTATCCTATGAATGAACTATCAATTTATGAAGTGCATCTCCTACAGGTGAAATTTTAATGACTCAAACCAGGAAGTGCGTCTCTTATGGATGAACTATCAATTTAGGAAGTGCGTCTCCTACAGGTGTAACTTCAATGACTCAAACCAGGAAGTGCGTCTCCTATGGATGAACTATCAATTTAGGAAGTGCGTCTCCTACAGGTGAAACTTTAATGACTCAAACTAGGAAGTGCGTCTCCTATGAATGGATTCTTAATTTAGGAAGTGCGTCTCCTACAGGTGAACTCAAACTCAAACTAGAAAGTGCATCTCCTATGGATGAACTATCAATTTAGGAAGTGCGTCTCCTACAGGTGAAACCTTAATGACTCAAACTAGGAAGTGTGTCTCCTATGAATGAACTATCAATTTAGGAAGTGCGTCTCCTATAGGTGTAACTTTAATGACTCAAACTAGGAAGTGCGTCTCCTATGGATGAACTACCAATTTAGGAAGTGCGTCTCCTACAGGTGAAACTTTAATGACTCAAACTTGGAAGTGCGTATCCTATGGATGAACTATCAATTTAGGAAGTGCGTCTCCTAAATGTGAAACTTTAATGACCCTAGGGGTAATGTGTGATCTTCTCAATAGCTTTTGCGTAAGCAGAAATGGGTCATTACACTTGAAAAATTCAATCTTCCAAGCTTTGATATGAACATAGCCTTCCTCCCTGTTTCAGACAAAGAAAACTTGTGAGTTTAAACATGGTGGTTGGTTTGTGGCCTTGACTTTAAGGCGATTGCTCCTTCACTTGCCATGATAACTTTTATTTCACCTTGAAAGACATCGCTTGCTTATTGACTAACCAATTTCTCTTCCACCCTTATCACTGAAAATACTTTTTCTTCGTCCAGACCCAATATCCTTTATTTGTTGCATGGTTCATGAACTGGCATCTACCCAACCTTTGTGTCTCACATGAATCCCAAAGCATGTTGATTGTTACTAGCTTATTGCGCTTGTTGTTCTTTCCGGACTTATGACAATTTGATGTTCTAACCAAATCCTGTTTTCTGCAATTGGAAAGCTGGTGGCAAATTTTGAAGTCATTTCTCACTTGTTCTGACCAAACAGACTCAGGAAGAAGAAGTGAACAAGAAAAAAGGAACAAGGTAGAGGACAACTGAAAGAGATAATTCCTAACAAGAAAACTACAAAGTAGAAACCTATCGGATGTGGATACCAACTCTAATGATTGTAACATGCACTTGCAGCCTATTCTGTTAAGCAATTCCGATGTTCAGATCTTGTAGTACCTTTTTGCCGTGAAACTGGGCTTCAATTTTCCGCCGTTAGTCATCTTTCACAATATCCGTCTTGTGATTTCCCATCAAGCTTCTCTCATTTTGTTCTTTCTCTCAACTTACAATCACCTCAAGGTGCACGTGAGGGTTTTCACCAATAAGACTCTCTCATTTTTTTTCGTTTGGATCGGAATGTTTCCCCCGATATGAATCACCTCTACCTGCTTGACTTGGTATCTCTCGAAGACTGATCAGAAGGTCTTTCTTTGGATCGTAATATGGTCTTTTGGATAGGGTTAGAAAGAAAGGTATCAAAAGCTCAAAACAATTCAAATGGGTTTAAAATTACATCTTTTGGACAGATTTCTCACAATAACCACAACTTCTGCCCTAGTTTCTTTGCTTGTGGACTTTTGGATTTTTATTTCAATGAAACTGAATCGTGAGGCTGCCTACGTATCCTTAAAAGGAATCAGGTCAAACGTAGTTCACGTGACTACTTTTGTTGTTGCTATTTTTTTTCTTTACTTATCTTTCATGCTTGTGTTTCTGATCTTTGTTACTGATTCCGAAAGAGTGGTATGAAAGAAAATAAATAAGGATCAAAGGGGTAACGAAGGATAAAGTGTTTAGATAGCAGAACAAAATGCCTTCGTCATTCCAATCTTCAAAACATGCCAAGCGCAAACAACGCAATCAAACAAATTAAGGAAAACACTTGTGACATCTTTTGATTGTACCAGACTTGATAACCATATCCACACATTCGCCTTTTGTCAATTGTAAGTACTGTTGGACAACACTCTTCGTTACCACGAAGGGCCCTTGCCTATTTGGGGCAAACCTGCCATTAGCTTCAATCCGATGCAGCATGATGTATTTCCATACTATTGCTTTATGTTTTATTTGCCCCAGTTTCTCATGATTCGGGCTTCAAATGATCTCAAAGTGTCCAAATCTGTTCTATTGCCCTCAAGTGTCCCTGTCATCTTCAAAATTGTTTCAATGCTTCATGACTAAACTAACTTTTAATACCTGGTTGAGAATTGCGTGTGCATGTCATGTCACTAGAGTCGACAGTAAAAGGACTGTAGGAGGAGAAGAGAACTTAACAAAAATGACTAGGAATAACAAAAAACAGAGAATTGTATTGGACAGATGGTGAAAAAATTTTGGACAACAAAACAAGCACAATAAACAACCCTGGAACAAACCTAGACAACACTAAACGAGCTACTACAGCTAAACAAACTAGGCAAAATAAGAGGATAGAAGGGTTTGAGTCACAAGACAATATCCGAATTACAATCCTGAAAATAACCCGGACAATAGAAATGACAACAAAATAAACCACCAAGACTCCTCCCTAGCTAGCCAAGAGACGGAGCGTCTTTCCAATTACCAAGCATGGCCTCTTAGCCACTGAGTTCCGTATCAATATTGCGGACTTCAACATTATCAACTTTACCCAACAAGTTTCCAAGAGGATTTGCATGCTCTTTGTTACTGTCATTGACCATAATTACCCCTTCTTGAATCATTCTTTCTATTTCCCTTTTCGAAGAATGACAATCTTCAATGCTATGCCCCTAGACATTAGAGTGGTACATGCATCGTGCAGTAGGGTCAAAGCCTTTTGCATATGGGTCTGGAGTATAGCCGAGGAGCGTCTCAATCAGGCCAGAATGCTTTAACTTTTCAAATAAGCTTGTGTAGGACTCCTCGATTGGCATGAAACTATTTATTTGCCTTTATTCTCCTCCCTGTCCCTTGTTTTCTAGGGTTTTTGGGTGCTTGATAATGTTGTGAAGGCAAGAATGCATTGTGCGGTGTTGGCGCTCGCCATAGGGAGCGACCTGGTGGTTGGACATATGACCGGACATTGTTCCGAGGATAATACTGAGGTGGATTATGTGGAGATCGGGGATAGGTTTGGGGTTGGAGTTGAGGCTGATTGTAGTGGTAAGGTGAGCCTCGAGGTATGGACCAAGTTCCTGAATCAACCATTGTCGCGTCCTCTCTCTTCTTTTTCCCAACCTCTCCTACGCCGCCCTGAATAGCCTGAGTGGTTGCCTTGATAGCTGAATAGCTCATGATTTTATTTGACTTGAGCCCTTCTTCTACCCTGCCCCCCATTTTCACTACTTCATTGAATGACATCCCTATAGCTGAGACCAGATGGCCATAGTAGGTAGGTTCTAAGGCTTGTAAGAAATAATCCACTATCTCACTTTCTTTCATTGGGGGATCTACTCTTGCTGCTTGCTCCCTCCATTAGAAACCATATACTTTGAAACTTTAACCGTGCTTTTTCTCCAGTTTAGTCAAGGATAGTCGATCTAGAATGATCTCAAGATTGTACTGGAAGTGACAAGCGAATGCTTGTGCCAGATCATCCCAGGTATACCATCTTCCATGATCATGCCGTGTGTACCATTCCAATGCTGATCCGCTCAGACTCTGACTGAAGTAAGCCATTAATAACTCATCTTTTCCTCATGCTCCCCTCATCTTGCTGCAAAACCCTGTTAAGTGCGCCACTGGGTCACCGTGCCCATTGTACAAGTCAAACTTGGGCATCTTGAATCCCGCCGGTAATTGCACGTTTGGAAATAAATACAGGTCTTTGTAGGCTACGCTCACCTGACCTCCTAATCCCCGCATATCTCTGAATGACTGCTCTAGGCTTTTCACTTTTCTGAACATCTCCTCTTGTTCAGGATTTTTGGATGGTTTCTACACTCCTATCGGGAGGTCAAAATGCGGAGTATAAGAGTATGGTTCAGGAGCTTTGAAAGTGGGTTCCAGGGGGTAATATTGGTTGTCTTGCTCCAGGAACACATGCTCGCTACAGGATGTGTGAAGTGCAGCTGGTGGAGATGCCACGAAAACCGGTGTGATTGGAGGAGGAGGGTATGGAATTGGTTTTGGTGGTGGAGATTATGGTGTGTGAGAAGTGGTTACCTAGTAGTGTTAATATATGGGAAAACTTGGGGATGAATCAGAAACAAGCTGTTCCGGAGACTGAGCCGGTGTCGGGATGAAGGTAGGGTTAGCAGGATAGGCTGGTGGTGATTGTCCTTTGCTCCAGGCCTGATACATTTCGGCCATTTGTTGCTTCAATTTGTGCATTTCCTCTTTCATATTATTGACATCAAATTCTTCCACCTCGACACTTGTGTCTACATCCGGGATAGACATGATTTCTTCTGTTTCCCCTTTTGATCTGGTTTGGTAATGGTAGTGTGCTAGTATGCTTAGGTGAACTAATTGCTTGAGTTCTGGACATCAACAACAAACTCGTCAGTGATTAGAGCTTAACAGATAGGTAATCACACACTGGCATGAATGCACCTAAGCAATTAACCATTTCTAACATGTATTTGCTTGGTTGCTTGTATCATCCCGGCTTTTCCTGTTTATTATTCCTCTCTTGTTTTCTTATATATATATATATATATATATATATATATATATATATATATATATTTAGTTGTGGCCAATCTTTGGAGATTGTCTACGTATCATGACCCCGCATGAATCAGACCGAGCGTAGTTCTGGCGGATAAGTGTAAATGACTAATAAAAAAAATTTGGATTTTTTTTTCATAATAGAAAAATATGTTTATTACAAAGACACATTTTACTACAAGATTAACGGACTCCAAAAGACTCTATCATCAAAATGGCAATACAACCTAAAAATAAAATAACAAACTCTAACTGACAAATACATATTTTTTTTAATTTTTAAAATCATCACTGTTTCTTAAAAATTTCACAAAAATATCCTGTCTTGTCAATACGGCCTTTTTAGCACTTCAAAGAAGATTTAAAGGCTATGTTTGCTAACCTCCAAAATTTTTTGAGAAATGACGAAATGCGACTGTTCTCGAAAACAGCCTTCTGACGTCCTTTTGGGGACATTTGGGTATTTTGGACAAGAATGGCATCACCTTTACTTATGGCAAAACAACGACATTTATTTACCCCTAAATTGTTTTTTTTTCAAAATAGTTGAACCCGATATGGATTGCCTACGTATCCCAAATCCGGTGAGAATCAAACTTACGTAGTTCTGCCAAAAAAAACCAACTATATATATTTTTTTTGAAAACAAAACCTTTTCCTTCTATATATATATATATATATATAATTTTTTTTCTTCTTTTATATCTTGATTTTCCCCAAAAAGAGTAATTATTTCCCTTATTTTTTTATTCATTTTTTCTTTTCCTCTCATTCTTCAACAGCTGGTCAACATGCAACCCCGAAGCAAATAAATGCACAATTAGCAAGTAAGATGCATCGGGATGGTCTTTTTATTTCGGGTACACCTGTCCTAGATAGATCCAACCCCTGTGTTGAATGTCTAAGGTCAAATGCACGTGATGCAAACAAAACATTCCTACTAGGGATCTGGCATGAGGCTTTGTTATTCTAGGTTAAAATCTTATGGGAGAAAGTATCTATACTGGCTTACTCGAGCGGACAACTCGAGCCGAGGAGGGTCAGTGTACCGGTAGCATTGCTTTCCGGCTTAACTGGTGGTGCTCCCCGCCTAAAACAGGTGTGACTAAAATCCTTCACCGGGTGACAAGAACCTCAGATATCTCAAAGAAAACGGGCTATGTCAAGCAAATGCCCAATTTTAGTTTTAAGAAGACTCAGAAGGGGTGCGTAAGAAGACAGTTTATATGCACAGTTCAAGCATTATCAAAGCGGTAAAAAGCAAACTAGTAGCACATTATGCTCAAACATTTAGAAAAATTAGATAACAAATAAAGCCAATCATAACAGCTATTCTAAGCTCGAATTCTTGAACCCTGAACCAAAGAAGGGTTCTCGTCCCCAGCAGAGTCGCCAGAGCTGTCACACCTCCTTTTTCACTACTACCTGGAAGGGTATAATAAAGGGAGTTATTTCCAACTTGAAGTGACAATCGAAACGGGATTTATTATTTGAAGATTTAGAGTCGCCACTTGGAAGATTTATAGTGTTCCAAGTCACCGGTTTGGAACCCCGAATCGAGAAAAATAATGACTCTGTTTAACAGTCCGCGAACCACAAATCCGAGTAAGGAATTATGTTAACCCAGGATAAGGTATTAGGCACTCCCGAGTTCCATGATACTAGCACAGTCGCTCAACTGTTATATACGGCTTAAATTATCTGATTTTAAATAAATATGAACCTATGTGCAAATTGTAACTTTTAGCCGCTTTTATTCATTTTTTAGAGAGGCTTGCAACGTTATTAAAACACGTCTCGAACCACGTCACATAAATGCACCCGTGGTTTTTAACATATTTTAGCGTCGTTGAGATTTGGATTTGGGTCACATAAATGTGCGCCCAAATTTAGGAAAGTAATATTACTAAACATACACCTAAAGCAACTACGCGTTTGCACTTTGCGAGGGCCATGGAATTTGCAAAATGGCACGCCTCGAAATCTAAGGATCAATTCAAAATTAAATAAAACGAGGGCCATGCGATGGTAATTTTTGTTTGGCATGGCGCACCTCAAAATTATTGTACTTAAAGGTTTCTATACTAATTTGGGACGGCCATAATTATTGGTGTTTGTTGCATATGGCCCGCCTCCACCAGTTGGAAAAATTAATCATTCAAACCTTAATGGATACAAATTTTACCAGAACAGGCTAACAACTTATTTCTAAAATAGAGGGAAAGGATTAATGGTTAATAATAGTGCCTAAGATGAGGCCCAACAACCTATATGGTTAAAAGCTATCCCAAATGGCAACGTTAATGCCACTCTATGCCGGGTCCAAAAGAGCCCAAATGAGACTGACTAGTCTCAGCAAACCATGAGGTCCCCGGATCGATTCCCCATTCACATACAAACAAACCGCTAAAAACAAGTTCGACTCACATCTTCCCCGCATCAATAACTCATGAGTGATAAACAATTTAGGGGGAATTAGAGGTTTTAAAGGAAATTAAATAAACAACCATTCCTACATCTCTTCTTACTTCCAACAATTTTACGCATTGATGCAACAATGGGGGGAAAACATTTCTTGGAACTTGGGGACTAAAATACATATCCACTGCTTTTATTTCCAAATCAAAGAAGCAAATGACCTGAATTTCACATTGATTCTAACACACTAGCCTGATGTCTATGCACATATTGAAACTGAAACTCTGCTGAAGTATCTAGCTATATAACTATACCTTCTCCTTTAACAGGGATTCTACATTAATAACATCAATAACTCAAATAAAAGAAAGCATGCTTCTGTCAACAGAACGAATGAAAAATCTAGCTGGCCATCTTTATGAGCACACACCACTTTCAAACAATGCATAACATACGGCCTCTTATGCACATTTGATACTCCATCATGAACATCTAACATAATATTACTACATTAATCCATGCTCAGAACAAACAGAAAGAAATGTGAGAGGATTAAAGTAAGTTAAACAACTTCAAAAGTGCAGAAGAATTGAATAGCAACTGCATTAGCACAAATCTCAATTTTGAGTGATCCGATTCTTCATTTCATCCATCTTCATACATTGGGTAAGGTAAATACCCGGGAAGAAAAAGAGACAAGTAAAAGGAGATTAGCAGCATGCAATATCAAGAACAGGGGTCAGCAGCAGAGATAACCAAGAGAATCAGCCCCAGCAAGACCAGTTCAAATCAGAAACCAAATTGATGGCCAAGTAATGAAAACAGTTTCAATAGAACAATCCATAACAACTTCAAACTCCAACTTTAAGAAGTTAAAATCAATTCGTTCCCCACACCCAAGTGAATCAAAAAACTTGTGAGAAACCTGGAGGGCTGACTGGAAAGTCCTAAAAGGATGACCCCTATCATATGAATCCTGCCTCCAGACGAGGCACCACTGAATCGGCCTAACTAACGGGGTCTCTTGTCTGCTCTATGGCCACCCCCTATGACAATACCATCTCAATCCTCCAGGACACATTGGCCACCTCCTGAAAGGATATCTCGCTCCCAGCCTCTCTAACCATCTGGCGACGAATAGGCTGAATGAGCCTATCAATAAACTGTCTCACTATCTCCCTCTCAGCGGGAAGTATAATAATAGCATGGCGGGCCAACTCAATAAACCTGGTCTCATACTAGGTGACTGTCATGGATCCCTGATGGAGACGCTCGAACTGCCTCCGATAGGCCTCTCGCTATGTATAGGGAGAAACTTCTCCAGAAATAGATGCGTGAACAGCTCCCAGGTCAAGGCTGGCGATCCTGCTAGTCTAGCTAAACAATAATCCCTCCACCAAGTCTTGGCGGATCCAGACAAGTGAAATGTAGCGAAATCAACCCCATTGGTCTCAAAAATACCCATGTTCTGAAAAACCTCATGGTAGCTGTCCAAATAATCCTAAGGATCCTCGGTAGATGCACCACTGAAGGTAGTAGTGAAGAGCTTGGTAAACCTATCCAATTTCCATAAATCATCGGCAGACATAGCAGCCCCATCACCGCCCTGGGCTATGTGACGACCCAAAGGGTCAAGACCGTTTTCCTCTTTCATTTTACACTTTTGAGGCCTTGAAAACCTTATTTTTACTTGCCTTGATTTGCGTTCGCAGTCCTAGCGCAGAGCCGAAAAGTTTATATATGAGTTATGTGTGAAAAATGGTAAATTTTGATATTAATATGCATAATATTGACTTCGGTCAACATTTTGGGTAAACGGACCCGGACCCGTGATTTGACGGCCCCGGAGGGTCTGTAGAAAAATATGGGACTTGGGCATGTGCCCGGAATCGAATTCCGAGGTCCCAAGCCCGAGAAATGAATTTTACTGTGAAATTGTTTTCTGAAATTAATTAAGAAAATTGGAAATGAAAATTGATTAAAAGACTATGGTGTCAGGCTCGTATTTTGGTTCTGACGCTAGGTACAAGTCTTATATATGATTTAAGCACTATCTGTAAAGTTTGGTTGAAAACGGACGTCATTTGACATGTTTCGGACTATAAGTTCCAAATTTGAAAGTTTATGAAAGTTGAAAGAAAATCATGTGATTTGAGACTTGATTCTATGTAAACGATGTTATTTTGGCGATTTGATCGTACGAGTAAGTCCGTAGGATGTTTTTGAGGTTGTGTACATGTTTGGTTTGGAGCCCCAAGGGCTCAGGTAAGTTTTGGATAGGCATCAGACTGCATTTTTTCATTTTTAAAAATCTGGTATCTTTCAGTTCTGCAGGCTTCGCATTTGCGAAGCCAGCATTCGCAAATACAAACTCGCAATTGCGAGCTTCTCATCGCAAATGCGATCTTTCACCTGGGCAGCAACCTTCGCAAATGCGAAGAAATTTATCGCAAATGCGATGCCCGCCTATGAGCACAGTCTTCGCAAATGCGAACGACTGTCCGCAAATGCGATAGTGAGCCTTCGCAAATGCGACCTATTTTTGGCAAATGCGAACTTTCCAGTATCCTTCAGAGTTCGCAAACGCAAACTCTACTTCATAAATGCGAACTCTACTTCGCAATTCCCATATTTGGTCGGGGTTTGCAATTGCGAACCCCAGTTCGCATTTCCCACATCTGCAACCTGCAATTTTCATACATAGACGATTTTAAGCCTCACTTTTCATATTTTCAAACCCAAACACCCATTGGCGATTTTTCAAGAACTTTTCCTTCTCCAATTCAATTGTAAGTTGATTTTCACTTAATTTCTTCAATATTTAACATCATTTATCATGTTTTCATCTTAAAATCAAGTTTTTTCATGGGTGAAAATGGGGGTTTTGGGTAGAACCTAGGTTTTATTAAAATTGGGGATTTGGACCTCAATTTGAGGTCCGATTTCAAAACAAATCATAGATATGAGCTCGTGGGGAAATTGATAATCGGGTTTTGGTTCGAACCTCGGTTTTTGACCACGTGGGCTCGGAGGCGTTTTGGGAATTTTTGAGTAAAACTTTGGGAAATTCATTTTTAAGCATTCAATTGACTCAATTAGCATTTGTTGATGCATTCAAGTAATTTGTGACTAGATTCGAGCGGTTTGGTGGTGAATTCGAGGGGTAAAGCTATACTAGAGGCTTGAGTGGATTTTTGGAGCATTTGAGGTAAGTGTTTGATCTAACTTTGGCTTGAGGGAATAGGATTAGAGTGTTATTAATTGCTAATTGCTAAATGATCGAGTACGGTGTATAGGCATGGTGACGAGTATCTATACACCGGTGTCTAGCATGACCGTGGGTCCTTGTTTGTACTTATTCTGATATTTTTGGGACTCTTCCATGCTAATTGATGAATTCTACATAATGTGAAGAGTATGAGGATTAGTTATGAATTGTGAATTCCTTGGAGCGTTGGCTCGAACGATAAAAATACTATTGAGTAAGAAATGAAAGAAATGGAAAGAGATATGATTAATCCCTTGCCGGGATGGTTTGAGTATATTGATTATCTCCCTTGCCGGGATGTGAAAGTTGTTATTATTGCTCCCTTGCCGGGATTTAGCTGCTTCATTGTGTTTTCCCTTGCTGGGACATTTCTTATTATTTTCTTATTCCTTCGCCCGTTTGGTTGCGATTGTTGTTTGGGTGAGGACGAGTGATAATGCACGAAGGGTCATTCCGTGCCATGTTTGATTATATTTGCACGAAGGCTCATTCCATGCCATGTTTTGATTATATTTGCACGAAAGGTCATTCCGTGCCATGTTTTGATTATATTTGCACCAAGGGTCATTTCGTGCCATATTTTGATTATTTATGCACGAAAGGACATTCCATGCTCTGATTTGATGATAGTTGCACGAAAGATCATTCCGTGCCATGAAATGAGAGTTGTGTGAGTGAAAGCACGAAGGGTGATGCCGTGCATTTTATTTGATTGCTTTGGTTAAAATGAGAGTAAAAGCACGAAGGTTGATGCCATGCCGCTGTTGGTTTTCCTGCTTTTGTTAATTATTGTTATTGCCCTGTTTATTACTTAAGTTGTTGACTTTATATCCGGATTGTACTCCCCCATGGCATGCTTCCCTCCCTTTTTAACTGTTTTATTTCGATATTCTTTCCTTTTATTAGATATATATATATTGAACTGCGCAGATTGATTTGGTAGTCCTGTCTAGCCTCGTCACTACTTCGCCGGGGTTAGGCCAGGCACTTACCTGCACATGGTGTCGGTTGTGCTGATGCTACACTTCTGTGCTTTTTGCACAGATCATGGTAACGGAGCAGCTTTTGGACCACAGCAGTAGTATATTGATCGGGAGCTGACTTCAGTCAAGGGACTTACGAGGTAGCCTAGCTGGCGTTCGCAGGCCGAAGTCCCTTTCCATATTTTCAGTTTGATTTTATTGTATCGAGACAGACATTATGTATTTTTTATTCAGACTTGTTTGTAGCACTCTTTAGTGGTTCGTGAGATAGCGACTCCAGTCTTGGGTAGAGAAATATTAAACTTTCGCAATTTTTTTGGGTTTTCAGTTATTTATGTTTTAAAGACTTCCGCTTTTAGCTAAATGACTCGTTAATATTATTATCATTGGATTGTTATCAGAAAATTTTTAAATGCATGGCTTGCCTAGCTCCGACAGTAGTCGCCATCACGACTCCCGATGGTGGGAAATCCAGGTCGTGACAAGTTGGTATCAGATCGGTTCTCCAAGCTCTTCACCACCACATTCAGCGGTGCTTCATCAGAGGATACACAGGATTTCTTATTCAGCTGCCATGAGATCCTTAGGACCATGGGTATTGTGGAGACCAATGGGGTCGATTTTGCCACCTTTCGGCTTGCAGGATCCGCCAAGACTTAGTGGAGGGACTATTGTCTAGCTAGACCAGCAGGGTCTCCAGCATTGGCATGGGGTAGTTCGCGGAGTTGTTTTTGGAGAAGTTTCTCCCAGTCACTCAGCGAGAGGCACTTCGCAGGTAGTTTGAGCTCCTCCAGCAGGGCTCAATAATAGTTACACAGTATGAGACTCGGTTCATTGACTTGGAACGTCATGCTATTGTTATACTCCCCACAGAGCGAGAGAGGGTGCGGAGGTTTATTGATGGATTGATTCAGCCGATCCGTCTCCAGATGGCTATGGGAGCTGGTAGTGAGATTTCCTTTCAGGAGGCGACCAATGCGGCCCGCAGAGTTGAGATGGCCCTTGCACGGGGAGGTGGTCAGGTGTCAGATAAGAGGCTTTGTCATTCTAGTAGGTTCAATGGTACCTCATCTGGAGGTAGGGATTCTTATGGTAGAGGTCATTCACCGAGGCCCTATCAGTCAGCGCTCCAGGTTTCTCATGGTACTCCAGTGGTGGTGGTTCTCAGCAGCATTATTCTGATCAGCAGCCCATTAGTGCACCTCTACTTCAGAGCTTTAGGGGAGGGCATTCAGGTCGTCAGGGCCAGCAGCCGCAGTAGCCGAGGGCTTGTTATGGTTATGGTGACCCCGGTCACATTGTCAGGTTTTGCCCTCGAGCCTCGGGCAGCTCTCAGCAGCAGGTCCTCGCCCCACAGTTCAGGCGTCAGGTGATCCATAGCTTGCCCAGCCAGCTAGAGGCGGGGGTAGGGATTATAGAGGTGGAGGTAGAGACCGTAGAGCTGGAGCTCGGACCAGCAGAGGTAGGGGTCAGCCAGTAGCCGATCGTCCCAGAGACATGGTTCAGGGAGGTAGGGCCCAGCCCCGGTGTTAAGCTTTGCCAGCCAAGCTAGAGGCTGAGTCTTCAGATGCTGTTATTATAGGTATTATTCTGGTCTGTGATAGGGATGCTTCAGTTCTATTTGACCCTGGGTCTACGTATTCATATGTGTCGTCTTATTTTGCACCCTACTTGACTATGACTAGTGATGCCTTAGGTATTCCTATTTATGTATCTACACCGCTGGGTGATTCTATAGTGGTCGACCGAGTCCATCATTCCTGTGTGGTAGTGTTTGAGGGTCTTGAGACCCGGGTTGATTTATTGCTCTTAGACATGGTGGATTTCGATGTTATATTAGGGATGGATTGGTTGTCCCGTATCATGCTATCTTGGATTGTCACGCCAAGACCGTGACCTTGGCTTTGCCAGATTTGCCCCAATTGGAGTGGAGAGGGACCCCAGGACATGCCACCTGCAGTATTATTTCATATGTTAAGGCCCGACGCATGGTCGAGAAGGGGTGTTTAGCTTATCTGGCGTATGTTCGCAACTCCAGCGTAGAGGTCCCTTATAATGACTCTGTTCCTATTGTTCGGGAGTTCCCCAAGGTTTTCCCTTCAGACCTGCCGGGTATGCCGCCCGATAGGGATATTGATTTCTGTATTGATCTGGCCCCAGGCACGCAGCCCATTTCTATTCTGCCGTATCGCATGGCCCCGCCAGAGTTGAAGGAGTTAAAGGACCAGTTGCAAGATTTGCTAGAGAAGGGTTTTATCAGGCCTAGAGTTTCTTCTGGGGTGCGCGGTGTTATTTGTGAAGAAAAAGGATGGATCGATGAGGATGTGCATTGATTACCGGAAATTGAACAAGGTGACGATTAAGGAACTTTCGATCAGGGAGAGCTCAACAAGGTCGAGACCAAGATGATGGATATTCCAAGGAAGATCGAAGAAGATGAATGAAGGTTTATACCTACCCCTAACTGGCACTATGAATCCAATCCCATCTACATAGATGTTCCTAGCCACGACATGAGGGGGTTCTAGAGAAACTCCATTTCTGTTACTCTACGGGTAGAGTTTAACATTGTAAAATAAGAAATTAAAAGATTTCGTTGAAATTGTTCGTTTGGAAATTTCCCGAAAAGATAATCATAGGTTCTTCTTAACAAGTACCCACTGTCGAGGATTGATGATTTGGTTGACCAGCTTCAGGGTGCGAAGGTGTTTTCCAAGATAGACTTGTGATCTGGCTACCATCAGCTGAGGATTAGGGCGTCCGATGTCCCTAAGACAGCATTCCGCACTCGGTACGAGCATTATGAGTTTTTGGTCATGTCATTTGGGTTGACCAATGCCCCAGCAGCATTTAAGGAGTTGATGAACTGAGTGTTCAGACCTTACTTGGACTTGTTCCTGATAGTATTCATTGATGATATTTTGGTGTACTCCCGTAGCTGGGAGGAGCACGAGCAGCACCTCAGAGTGGTTCTTCAGACTCTGAAGGATAGCCAGTTATATGCTAAGTTCTCGAAGTGCGAGTTCTCGTTGAGTTCAGTTGTATTTATGGGTCATGTCGTATCAGTAGAAGGTATTCAGGTGGACCCGAAGAAGATTGAGGTAGTCAAGAATTGACCTCGACTAGCATCAGCTACTGAGATTCGGAGTTTCTTGGGGTTAGAAGGTTATTACCGTCGGTTCGTAGAGGGATATTCATCCATAGCAGCCCCGATGACCAGATTGACCCATAAGGGTGCCCAGTTCAGATGGTCAGACGAGTGTGAGGAGAGCTTTCAGAAGCTCAAGATAGCTCTGACTACGGCACCGATATTGGTTTTGCCCACAGGCTCGGGGCCCTATAGAGTTTATTATGATGTTTCCCGTATTGGATTAGTGCGGTATTGATGCAGGATGACAGAGGCATTGCTTATGCATCGAGTAAATTGAAGATCCACGAGAAGAACTATCCAGTCCATGATCTAGAGTTGGTAGCCATTGTTCATGCTTTGAAGATTTGGAGGCAGTACTTATATGGTGTGACGTGTGAGGTGTACACTGATCACAAGACTCTGCAATACTTGTTCAAGCAGAAGGAGTTGAACTTGAGGCAGCGAAGGTGGTTGGAGCTATTGAAGGATTATGATGTTACTATTTTGTACCACCCGGGGAGAGCCAGTGTGGTGGCCGATGCATTGAGTAGGAAGTCCGCCAGCATGGGTAGTCTTGCTTATGTTCCGGTCAGCCAGAGACCGCTTGCTTTGGATATTCAGGCCTTGGCCAATCGGTTTGTGAGGTTGGACCTTCTGAGCCTAGCAGAGTGTTATCTTGCACGGTCGCTCGTTCTTCATTATTGGAGCGTATTCGTGATCGGCAGTTTGATGATCCTCATTTTTGTGTCCTGAGAGACACGGTGCAGCGTGGAGGTGCCACGAAAGTGACCTTAGATGATGATGGTGTTTTGAGGTTGCAGGGGCGAGTTTGT